>JAVJIF010019844.1:0-96589 GCA_038442645.1 Agave tequilana | reverse complement strand
GTATATACATATAAACCATTTAAACTTATTTTGATTAATCATTCATGAAAACAAATATCGGTTAAACTAAAAACGAAAAAACCGATATCCAAACATAAAACTTGTGTGTGTTGAGCACTTGAGCATATCAACTTTTCTAAACTTTACATTGGATCTAAAACACACTAAACTCTATGATACCTAAGTCTTCATGACGATCTTTGTAATACCCATCCTCTGCATACGTACACAGTTACGTATCTTGATTTTTGGGGCGTATTCTTTTTATTTTATTTTATTATTTTCTACTATTTGAATATTTACTCATATAGCAGTACTGCTTGATTTGATCTGTTTGGTATTTAGATTTGACTAATTTTAGTTTCGAATATTATCCTTTAATATTCTAGATTTTTTCATGATTTTCTGGAATTTTTCGGAATTAAGTTGTAAATCTTCAAAACCGGTGTCGGCCAGTACCGTTGACCGATTCCCGGAATTTTAATTTACAAACGGTTTGGAATTTATAAAAGTGCCTTTAGACATTATTTCTTAAAATCATATTTCCTATCTAAATACATTTTTGGGATTTATCAGATTTTATCGAGAGCCGGTCAATCCGGTGTATACCGAGATTGACGGTTGACCTTATGATTTTTATCTTGAAAATGGAGATGAGTTTCTGAAAACCGATTTCACCAAAAATCGTTTTATAATATTTATGATTTTTATGAATTTTGGGAAGATTTCCGAGACACTTCAATTTTTGGACCTTTCTAGACTTCTCGGTATTTTCCCAGATATCGGGAAATCATTTTACTATTTCACTTCTCTCTTTTTTCCCATTTTTCTCTCTCCTTCCTCAAACGCGAGTTTTGCCAACTGGACCCATCATTAAATGTGGTGATCCTCTCCTTACTGCATTAAATGCGTATGGGCCAATACAACTCAAGTCCAATCAACCATGCCCTTGTCCTTTTCTCTGAAACGCAGCCCTTTGCGTTTTCTTCTGAACGCAACATTGAACTCCTTTGGCTTCTTTATGCCTAGACGCAGCCTTGAGACGCAGCATTCTCTGGAGGGAAGTGAGGATGGCAATTATTATATTGTTTTCCCCCTTCTATATAAATGCACTTCCATCTTCTCTCTCATTGTTTCCTTCATCTCTTTTGTTCCAGCAAGCTCCAACAGCCACAAACCCCCCAAGCTCCTTGGCCGGCCATCACCACCACCCACCAAAGCCATTTTCTCCACCACAAATCCCTCTACTTCATTCTCCTCCATCTCCTCCTCCATTTTCACCAACAAACACCATCTTCTTCAACCTCTTTCACCAAGAGAACCTCAAAGAACCCACTTTCACCAAAAGCTTCACCACCATTTCCACCACCACCTGCACCACCTTAGCCTCCACCAAGCGTACCACCTTCGCCTCCTCGACAACTTCTTTCTAACGGACTATAGTTTCGTCCCCCGCAACAACGTTTGCAAGATCCCGTTTTGGCTTGATGAACTAGACTTGCACCTCCATCTTCTCCAAAGCAACCACAACCCTTTCCATCAACTTGTGAGAACCGGCACCCTCCTGTTGGATTGGGACCGCGTTTCTCTGCGTCGGATGCACCTTAGGCGAGTAATTCTACTCGCCATGACTTGATATTATTTCATGTTTGTAACAAAACTCAGCCCTCAAATATTTGGACCTGTTCTCTGTTCTGAACCTCTATTAGTCGACTTGGCCCAAACGCAAGTCGACTAACCCTTGAAACGCAGCTCTCAAATAATAGGATCTGCTCAGTTTTGAACTTCATTAGTCGACTTGACCAATTTATCAGTCGACTAATCCTTTGGAAACGCACCCTTGATTCTGAAACGCGGCATAGTTAGTCGACTACTCCCTTGCGTCCAGTCGACTAGCCTTTCTCTGCAAACGCAGCTCTTTGAGACGCACACTTTATTAGTCGACTCGGTGTTTTCCCTTAGTCGACTAACTTCCCTTCTGAAAACGCGGTTCCTTGAAACGCAGATTTCCCTAGTCGACTACCTACTGTTCCTAGTCGACTAACGCAGCTTCTTGAAACGCGGCTCTTCGAGACGCAGACTTGACCAGTCGACTAACCAAACGCCTTAGTCGACTAACTTTCCTCTGAAAAACGCAGCTTTCCCAAACGCAGCTTTCTTAGTCGACTTGTTCCCTTTCTATAGTCGACTAACTCTTTCATGAGTCGACTACTTGTCTTTCCTAGTCGACTAATCTTGACTATTTATTATGGTTAATTACTTCTTTGATTATGAATATATCTTTGGATCATGTATATTATGTTGCTATTTGCGAGGCTTGTTACTTGATGAATATCACCTCTTATCATGCTATCTATCAACATAAGGCATGATACACATGACTTTCATAATTATCACGATAACGGGAATGATGACCTGACAGCTTGACAGTACAACCGTACTCCTGATATACATGTGATACATTATAGTACGAACCAGTACTCCTGATATACCTGTATTCATGACATTCCTGACTTGTTCTTGCTCATTCCCGGAATCTGATAAATCATCTAATAAATCATAATGAGACAACTTGCATCGGGTCGGGGGAAATATGCGGCTATCAATATGTGTTCGTGTTTACAGTGGTATTAGGTATGTTGTGCAACTAAATTTCCGGTCTGACCTGTGGGCCTCCAGGGGACCGAGGGGAGAGCTGGCTCCCTCATTCCTGGTACCATCATGATAAGGGCATACATAAGACCCTCCTGAATCGCCTTGCGGCAGGTTCCGTCACCAAGCAAACGGAACACCCTGGGCCGTAGTCCCGGGTATGTACGGGACCCACTGTAAACATAGTTCGTTGATACCCCCGCTGGTTTCCAATAACAACCTTGCTTTACTCGGATATGGATCTATGTGTGCTGGGACGCTAGTTCACATAGCTAGATATCAGGGTAAGACGAGTAATAATAATAATAATAATAAAAGACGTTAACTGTGGTTGTTGTATGCGCTTGGATTACGGTGACATGAGATGAAGGTATATAGATGAGGGTTTCCTTGTTTGGATTATCCCCTCGAAGTACTGGTCTCATGGAGCTGTAGCCTAAGCTTATACAATGCCTTACGTTTATAACATGCTATGCTCCTTTTACTTGCTGGATGATTATTCTTGATATTGTACCAACTTTCGTACTCTTATTTCTTATGCCACTCGGCTGCAACCTGATCACTTGTTTGGGAGGTCCTGACTCCCTTGAATTTGTATGTTCAGGTTCCGAACCTTGGATCGAGGTGGAGCCTTCTGTGGAGGACCAGGCTTTCCTTTCCGAGCAGGCTGATTAGTCTCGGTTGCTGTCATCCCAGACTTTCCTTTTGGCTCACGGGACCTTTCTCCAGCTCGTGAGCATCTTTGTAATCATATTGTAAATAGTATTTTTGAGTTTGGCTGTGATATATGATGCATGCGATATGTAAATATATGTCACATTCTGTGATAACCTTGTACCTTGTACTTCCTATGTTGGCATCTGAAAGGACGCTACGCTTTGTCGTACTCTGATTCTTGTCTGTACTGATGCTTAGCGTATATACGTAAGGGTATTTCTGACCTGCGTATGTACGTCGCAGTGACGTCCCCGTACCCTCCGGACCGGGGCGTTACAATCTTCATCTTCAAGTCGACTCGGTCTAACGCCGTGATCCAACGAGCAAGGCTATGTATGATCTTGACGCTCGGGCTCTGGAATCACCAAGTGAAGGCTTCCAAACTCATCTTTTCGAAGCAATCACCAACTAATATCTTGATTAATGATCTGAAACTAAAATCATAAGATTATTAGTAAACATAACTACATGAGTTAATCAACATCAAAACTAGGTGGAAGGCCTTTGGGCCAACAAAATGGACATGTGAATGTAGTCTTTTCTTGGTCCTCAGGAGCAATAGGAATCTAATTATACCCAATTAACCGTCCAAGAAACAGTAATACTCGTGGCCCGCCAACGTTCAAGCATTTGATCAATGAAGGGAAGTGAAAAATAGTCCTTACGCGTTGCAGCAGTAAGCTTCCTATAGTCAATGCAAACTCAGATCTTCGTGGGAAGTTGAGTTTGGACTAACTCTTTGTTCTCATTTTTCACTATGGTAAAACCAGATTTCTTTGGAACCACGTGGACAGGACTGACCCATTGGCTATCAGAAATGGGATAGATTATCCCATTATCTAAGAGTTTCACAGTTTCAGCATGAACAGCCTCTTGCATTATAGGGTTTTAACCTATGCCGCAGGTCTCTTTTAGGTGTTGGATCTTCATTAAGATGAATGCGATGTTGAACTATGGTTGGACTTAATCCCTTTATATCAGTCATAGTTCAACCAATGGCTTCCCTATGTTTTCTTAGAATTGCTTTAAGATCTTCTTCTTCCCTATCATTTAAATGGGAGGCAATGATGACAGGAAAGGTCTCCTGTTCGCCTAGATAGACGTACTTGAGATCAGCAGGTAAGGCTTTCAATTCTAAGGAAGAGGAAGGCTCACTGGAAGGACTAGTCAAATTTGTTGGCTCCATTATTGGTGAAATAGGATTCGAGGCCCAATTCACATCAGAATATACAACCTGATCAAGATTAAAGTCGTCAGACTCTAACCTGAAGTCACACTCAGTTTCTAGTTCCACTTCTTCCCTATATTCACTTGTTAAGTTCTCAATGAGGTTGACTTCAAATGTTTGGTCCTCAACATCACGGGGTTATTTTCCTAGATTGAAAACATTTACTTTTCTAGTCATGTCCCAAAGGTTAACCTCATAGACCCATTCTTACAATTGATGATGGCATTGGCAGTAGCAAGGAATGGTCGCCCAAGGATAATAGGAGTTTGAGCCCTATGATTGGACACAGGTTGTGTCTCTAGAACTATGAAATTAACAGGGTAAATAAACTCTTCGACCCAGATAAGGACATCGATAATCTCCCCTTTTGGAACTTTCACTAAACGGATAGCCAGTTGGATAGTGACTCGAGTTGGACTAAGATCGCCCAACCCGAGTTGCTGATAAACTGAGAATGGAAGCAAGTTGATACTTGCCCCCATGTCAAGAAGTGCACGACTAATCTCAGCTTGTCCTATTGTGCAGGCAATGGTGTAACTACCTGGATCCTTGTACTTAACAGGGATTGGACCCGATAGTAGCTCACTAATGTTAGTGGCTAAGAAGACCTTTTAGGTACATTAGTCTTTCTCTTCCTGATGTACATGTCCTTAAGAAACTTAGCATTTGATGGGACTTGTTGGATGGCATCAAGAACGGGCATATTTATCTTCACTTGATTAAAGATCTCAATTATCTTATCCATGTGTGGATTTTGCTTGTTATTTTTCAGCCTATTAGGAATGGTACTATAGGCCGGTGCACCTGACTGGTTGACTTATCTTTTCAGATTCATCAAATTTGGAAGGATTTGGATTAGATGAGGTGGATGCTTGATTGTGGTTGTGCTGAATGGGATTAGAAGGTATTAACACTTGGTTATCAACTTTCTTTCCTGACCTCAATTATGAACAACATTACATTGATTCATTGATTGATCCTTAACCAAATGAGCTTGTTGAGAATTCCTGGGATTCGTTATTGGCTGACTAGGTAATGTACCTTTTGTCTCTCATTCTGTGGAGTGACTAATTGGCTCATTTGAAACTCTAACCTCTGTATAGTTTGCATGAGAGAATCTTAGTTTTTCATGTATCTTTCCATGCTTCTCTCAAAGTCAGTCATTCTCCTTTCTAGTTGAGGATTCTGAAAGGAAGATTGTGGAGCTTGGTGGGAAAAGTTTTATTGATAGTTTGAAAAGTTAGGTGGATGGTTAGGAGAATTATTGTGGAAATTAGAAAAGTTAGGTTAATGATTGGAAGAATTATTAGCATGATGGAAGTGGCTTGCATGATTTGACCGTAAGTGGTCATTGTTATTTTGGCTCCATGAGAAATTAGGGTGATTTCTCCAGCCAGGATTGTACGTTAATGCGTAAGGATTATTTTTTGGCTTTGAAAAGGCCGCATTCATCGGTTCAGGGTATTATTGCTAAGCCTGAAACATAGGACACTCTTCAAATACATGATTCATGGCTTGACAGTAAGTACAACCGGAGTTGAAAATTGATTGGGGCTGACTTGATTGACTAGACTTGGTTCCTTAGTTTCTAAAACTTCCAGTCTTCTAGCTAAGTTAGCTAACTTCGTCTCATTTGCTATGGATGATTTAATTGAATGGAGACATCCTTTTGAAGAGATGGAGTTTGAGTTCCTCGAGATTTCACTAGTAGGTTCCCATTGGATGGTCTTTCAGCTAGTTTCTCATATAAATTTCATCCTTCATTTCATCCTTTTGCAAGAATCCCTCTTGGCACGCTTTCTAAGAGGGTCTTGGTAGAATAGTCTAAATCGTTATAAAGAATTTGACAATTTCACCATTTCTCTATTTCATGATGAGGACATTGGACAAGGAGGTCTTTAAAGCGTTCAAAGTACCTCTAAAATGGTTCACCAGATTCTTACTTAAATTGCATGATGTTCTTCCTAATGAGAGCGGTCTTATGAATTGGATAGAATTTCTTCAAGAAAACCTTGATAAAACCATCCCAAGATGTGATAGAGCCGGCCGCTAAGCTATAAAGCCATTTCTTAGCTAAGTCCTTAAGAGCGAAAGGGACAAATCTCAACCTAATAGTATCATCTATAAGGTGTGAGATTTTCATCATTAGACATACTTTCTCAAATTCTCTTATGAAGAGATAGGCATCTTCGGACTCTAAGCCATGAAACTTAGGGAGTGTGTTGATGAATTGAGGCTTGAGCTTAAAATTGTATTCACCAACCGGTGGAAGTTGGATGCAAGATGGAGGTGAGGTTCTAATAGGATAGAACCAATCCTGCAAAGATGTTGGTTGAGGCATAACCAGATCTGGTCTTGGTTCAAACTTGGGTGGTGATGTGTTTCTAGTTAACCTAGATGAATTAGGGTCTCTTGACCATACTTGCATAAACAAACACAATCACAAACAAGTTCATTAATAGTCAACAAGAATAATCAACCAAGCCTAGTCTAAGGTACCCTTGACCTAGATAACTCCTAACTGGTTGATTGTCCATAGGAGGTACAATGCAGACTTTGACCACAAACTAATCAGCCAGGTCAGGGCAAGATTGGTGGGAGGTATCTACGCAAAAGCGACGGGCCTAATTAAGCCAAACCACTAGCCTTCGGGGTTTCGCCCTTCAATCTCTTTCCTAGACACTGATTTGGCAGGAGTCAAATTCCAACACCTTCCCCTTAGGATAATCTCCTAGTGAGTTCAAGATGTCCCTAAGGCCAACGTCTATCAGATTTTACTTAGGCTTAGACTGTGCGTGCTTGGAGATAGTTTGTGGGCTAAGGAAGGGTAATGACTTCCCCATCTTATCTTGATTTGAGTTTTGCCCTTAGAATTGATTGTGCAAAGTGTGCAAGATATAGAAAAGTAACATTCAAAAAGCAAATATCACCCAAGAATGTTTCCTACACTATATGCTATACATACGTACCTTATTTCCAGCTATCTTCAACAGTAATTATAAATAAACGTAATTAGACAAATGCCTAGAATGCAAGTCTAAACGTTTTTTAAGCAATTAACAATCACTCAAATTACTGTTGAATAAAATAGGGATTGTGAATGGCAGATATAGCAAGAATAATAACACATAAAAACTTAATTTTTGCAAGCAATAAGTCCTACAAAAAAGAGTTTTAGTAGTCCAACAAAAATTTTAACTTTTGTACTTGCAATTTCTTTAAATTTGTTTCCTACTTTCGAGAGTAGGGGCACAGAACAGCAAGTCTTCTCCTACAAAGCTTGAATGCTAGATCTGAATCTTGACATCCCAGAAACAAGACACCAAACTTGTTAAAAAATAATTACACCGTTCCCTCCCCGGCAACGGCGCCAAAAATTTGATTGCAAAATCAAAGAGTTAAGAATTACCGTGTAGCTTTGGGCTAACGGGTCATATCCACGAGGAGGAATGCGATAGAAGCTTTTCGTATTTTTGTTAATTAAGAAAGAATGAAGTTGGTGTCTTTTAAGTTGAAAAAGAGAATGGAGAGAAAGGAGATGATTAAAAGAAAATTTGCAAATTTAGACAAGGCTTTGGAAAAGGTGATTTAAAAAGTTTTGAAAAGTGATTTGTTGTTTTTAATATACGAAGGAGATCTGGGCTCACTATCTCACTACTCAACGATGTGTTCTTCTCTTGAAATCCTTAATGCCTCAACTTGATCATAGGCCAAAAATATAAGATTGAGTTTAGAAAGTTCTAAGTAAAGCACATAAGATAGTTTGGAAAAGTTCACTCTTTTCTTTAAGAAATCGTTTTGAATTGAATGTTAAATCATCAAGTAGTTCAAGTATGAGATAAAAACAAGTTCAAGTAACATTTTTAAAAGAAGTAGAAGTTTAAAAATCTAAACCCATCCTCATGTGCCTTCAAGAACACTTTCAACAAGAAAGGCTTAGTTTTAGGCATGCAAATGATTCATCGGGTCTATTCATCAAAAACCGTTCAAAAAGAAGAGGGAGGAGAGAGGAACAATAGTGAGCCCAAAATACTAATTTAGCTACTCATGGAATATGAAAAATAATGCATGTAAATAAATCTAGACATACCGTGAATTGGAGTAGAAGAAGAGAAAGCTAGATCCTTTTATTGCTTTCACTTCAATCTTCAGATTACAAGCACTCAATTCCTCTCTCTCACTGGTATTTGCACTGAACTACAAATTGCAAAATAAAGATACAACTTTTATACTATCTAACAAAGAGCCTAAACCTTAAAAATAAAGAGAAAAACTAAATCTAAGTTCTGGTCCCTTTTTCTCTAAAAAATACAGTATTTAAAGGTAAAAACCAAACGGGAGGGGACGTATGAAGATAAAGGGAGCAAACGCTCCCCCAATAAATATTAAATGGCCACGGAAATGCGGTTTTGGCCGCATTTTCGTGGCCATGGTGTGGCCAGGTGACCACACCAGGTTGGAGGAGCTTCTTCGTTTGGAGATTCTCCTTTACCTCCTACTGGTTTTCCCGTTTCTACTTCAGGATTTGATGAAATAGCCTTTGATTGTTGGCTTCAACCGCTTGATTTGGGAAGATTCATTTCAACCGATTTTCAACCTCTCTGATTTGCCAAGATCTGCCCTGATTCCGTGATTTCAAATTTATTTTGAATTAATCAAAATTTGATGGGCTTTTGGGTTCGTTTCTCTTTCCTATCCTTTAGCAATGGGCCTGCATTTTATAAAGAAAAATATGACTTATTCATATGATTTATTTAGATAACAAGCATGGTAATGTGACAATATCTATGCATTATATGTGACCGATTAGTTATCCGAGTCAAATGAGGTCGGAGTGAAATATGGATTTATATCATGATTGAAAGAATTGTTGTTGTTAAAATCCATTTCACAGTTTACAGAAAAGAAGAAAAAACAAATAAATAAACAAAAAAGAAAAGGGATGCTAGGGTTAACTTAGACCTAGACGACTCCAAACTAGTTAGAGTGTCCACGGGGGGTATATTGTCGGAAGCTGACCATGAGTTAATCAGCCAGATAGGAGCAAGATCAGTGGGAGGTATCCGTGCCGGAGCAACGGGCCCAATTATGCCAAACCACTGTTCTTCGAGGTTTCGCTTCTCAATCCCCAATCTTAGACACCGATTTGGAAAGAGTTAACTTCTAACAACTTCTCCCTTAGGTCAATCTCTTAAATGAGTCTGAGATGTCCCTAGGGGCCAACGTCTAGCAAATTTTATTTAGTCTTGGGTTGTGTGAGTGGGGAGGTGATTTTTGGGCTAAGGGAGGGTAATGACTTCCCCACCTTATGTTATTTTGGGTTTTGCTCATAAGTTAAATTTGTGCAAGTGTGCAATATAGATAAGCATGAACACAAAAAACCTAGTAAATCACTGAAGTGTTTGTCCTAACTATATGCTATACAATATGTACACCTCCTATCAATATCACAACAACACAAGAATAAAATACAGTATATTGGATGAGAATTGACACGTGCCTAGATGCAAATGTCTAAATCATTTTAAAGCATCCAATTTCTGTATTTTAGTTCTTAAATTATTTAGCGTACAGATAATATAAACAAAGATTAGCAGCAGAGTGTATGAATGTACAAGAAGTTACCTGACCACACAAGAGCAAGTGTGGACTTCTGCAACGCTAAAATTTAACCTGCATACCAAAAAACAAAGAAGAAAAGGTAACAAAAATGTGAACTCAAATCGTACCCATCCCCGACAACGGCGCCAAAATTTGATCGAGGAAAAACCTCACACAAAAAGTGTATGTTTTGAAGTTAAAATTTAAGGTGTGTGTATTTTGGCTTCCTCAATACTTCCGTTATACCATAGAGGCTAAAACGAGTCGAATCCACAAGGAAGAGAGACGATAGAAGCTTTACCGGTTGACTCACGTATGTGTTAAAGATTCTTCAAAGTTTTAAAGAATAAAAAGAAAAGAAAATACAGAATGAAAGAAGAAGTATGGGGAAACACAAAGAAGTGAAAAATATAGAAAAGAATATATTTGTTGTTTTTGTGTATATTTCTAAAAAAAGTGAGAGAGAAAGAAAACTCATGGCTACTAACTACTAATGACTCCACCAACACGCTAACCTCTTAGTGATAGTTGCCTCGCATGTATCATTGGCCATCGCTAGTCCTTGGTTCAAGAGCTTTACAAAGTATGGCCCATATGTAACTCATCACAACCCAACTCAACAAACAAGTGTAAGTTACACTTAAATCATCAAAACCGATAAGAGTAAGTATGAAATAAAGTAATGTTAGCTTGTTAGTGGTTAGGAAGTTAGAGTGTTAGATCCATCATCATGAGCCATCAATGGCTCTTGCAAGAGTAAGGCCAAATCGAGGCTATTAGATTCATGTGGATTATTAACTAAGAAGTTAGACTAGTTGGTGGTTAGTAGTTAGTTACTATGAGAGAAAAGTTAATTACACATGTAAAAGGAGTTAGAGAGAAGAAAACATAGAGAGGTAAAGAGAGCACCTTTCATAGATTGTCACCTTCTATTACAAGCACTCTTACATTTCAAGTATGTACCTCTCTCTCCCTATTACAAGATCTACAAAACGAAAATACAAAGGAGGAAGAAGAATAAAAACTAAGATACACTACCCTAAACTACAAAATCGAAATGAGAACTATCCTAAAACTCTGCATATCTCCCAACTGAAGAACCCAGGGGGTTTTTATAGGCACCAGGGAAGAGGGGGGCCAGGGGATAACCTCTGGCCTAAAACATGGCCGCGGCCGCGGCCGTGCGGCCACGAAAACTCGGCCATACTAGGGCCGCGCGTGCGGCGCTTCGAGTCGCGCGCTGTCTTGTCTGTCTCCTGTCAGCTCCTGTGCCCAGTTTCTAGTTTGCACCCCTGGTTTTGACAGAATCAGCCTCCTAGGTCAATGGCTATCTTAATAGGCCTTTAATCACCAATTAAATAGTGATTTAGGGTTTTCTTCTTCATTGCACACCATAGACCTAGAACGAAGCAAGCAAAACTTTATTAGCAGAATTTTATACCAAATAAATATGCGGATGTGATAAAATTATGCAAAATTAGAGACTAATCATTGGATCTTCTGGATTTCTGATTTGATCTCCTGGTCTGACAGAATCACCTCCTAAAGTCAATGGCTACTTTGTAGGTCTTTAATCACCCATTAAATGGTGATTTAGGGTCACACCATGGTCCTAGGATCATACAAGCAAACTATTATTAGCAGTATTTTATATAAGATAAATGTGTAGATATGGTAAAAATTATGCAATATTAGAGACTAGTCAGTAAGCCAATTCTAGATCTTTATTGATGAACCATTGGCCTTCAACATCAGTGGTGGTATCGACATCGACCTTATTAATGCTCGTTATAAGAGGATTTATTTTCCAGAAACACTCGTCTTCTTCTAGCTTGTATCGGCTTCATTGTCAGAGTCGATTTCTTCTGGGTTTGGATTCTCATTAGTCTCAAAAGAATCCTGATAAAGAATGGAGTCCGTAAAATAATTCTAGACTCTTTGAATGGATGCCTTTCGGCAATCAACATTCTCATTTTTTCATCTTCACCAACATATTTCATTACTTGATGAAGAGTGGATGGGACGATGGTGTTACGGTGAATCCATGGTCATCTTAGCAGTAGATTAGACGAGGTGTCCGCGTCAATGACATGACATGTCACCTTGAATTTTAGGTTCCTGATTTGACACCTGAGATTGATTTTCCCCATCGGGCTTGTACCATTGGCGTTGAAGCCATATATGGTTGTCTAAGTGGCGCTCACCCGATGGGTGGGTATCCCTAAATGTTGCATGACCCTGCAGGGCATAATGCTCAACGTGAATCCTGGATCAACCTGAATATAGCTTACTTCAGATGATTCTATGTACCTTGTCTACTATAGGGGTCTATCATGCTTTCCTTTGACCTGCATATCTTCTGGGGAGAAAGTAATGCAGGAAAACTGCTACGAGGCATGATGGCAATGACTGTCATCTTCCTCGTGATATGTAGCAGGAATTTGGGTTACGAAAACCTCTGTATCTACTAATGTTTCTCTTAGAGCGTCTCTTGTAGACTTGAAAAGTCTCAGGAGCTCATTGAGAGTGATCTAAGCATGGATGTTGGCTAGTTAATCCAAGACATCAAAACGGAAGAGAGTTGATGGTCCCACACCACTCTTTGGAAGAGCTTTAAAATATCAGAGCTCTTTCTACTTCTCCATGGATGGCCACATGGACTAGTCGATCGCCTCCTTAGCTAGCTACGGGGAGTTTGCTACTGGCTTATAGTACTGTTTTAGGTACTGCTTGCCAGATCAAGTATTTGATGCCAGAGATGTGCCCGTCTCAGCAACAAGGGCGAACTCCTCGTCTCCTGAACTAGCAAGGGAGGCGACATCTTCCTCGATTTTTCTTGTAGAGATGCTCACCACATTGCTGGAGGATGCTTTAGCCTTGCCTTTAGACTTTGTGTTTGTAACAGTTATCCACTGCTGGCTTTCGACAATGTCAGGATGGACCCACATCATCTCTCCTTGAGGAGTAGAGACTGGAATAAGACCTTTCTTCCTCTGGTGGTGAGGATCAGTATTGATCACTCTTAGTCCCCTTTTGGGATGGGAACCACTCCAGTTGGTGCTAGTAGAACATTTCATCCAAATTGAATGATGACGTAACTGTCATGTTGGCAGTCACTTTATTTTGTTCTGGACGAAACTTCAATACTTTCGCATCTTAGAGCCTGAAGGACATCTTTAAAGATGTAGCAGTTCTTGGTTGGGTGTCCCAGCATCCTATGATATAAACAGTAATTGAGATCATCTGTCTTCCCTACCTCTTCAGGGAGTCTGATCTCTAGAAGCTTGAGTCTGTTACTTTTTGGAGTAACTTGAATAAAGAGACTATGAGCTCATCCTTAAAAGAGTATAATTTGTTTCCACGTGGTTGACTAGAAGCCATACCTCTTGACTGACTGGGTCTTTGGAGGTGATATAACTTTTGTTACCAGAGTATCCCTTATTCTTGGTTTAGAAGATGACTGGTGTACGTCACATTTGACTTGTTAGGTCTGACTTATTGTCTTTTACTTCAGCCTTGACCCGGGCGATGATCTCTTCTGCCTGTTCGCTTTGTTACACCAACTGTTTCCAAGCGTGACATTCTATCACTCCCATCTGAGCGAGTAGGGAAGTTTGCAGATTATGATGGCACATCTTCACCAGTGTGGACTGGGTCATGCCGCTAGGATAAAGGGGGTGACATGCTCTGAAATCTCTTGACAAAAGTTTTGATGGACTCTCCTTTCTCTACTTGGCGACAAGGAGAGTCAGCACCGAGATCTCTGAATCTTCTTCAAAGAAATGAGGAAGAAACTGTTGGCCCAAAGGCCATTAGCCCTATATCTTGATGGATATTTTGATGATAACAAACCATATCTAGTTATGTATTTAACAATTTTTGTTTAAAAGCATTTCAGGTTAAAACAAGTTGATTTGACGGCTCCACAATCAAGACTCACAAGTTTGGAGTTCGCCAAAGATTTGCATTCCCAAGCCAAACACAATAGAAAGCTTCGGGAACAAGACAATAAAGAAAAGACCAAGTCAAGATCAAGACTATGAAGAATACCAAGACTTGTATTTGTATTTTTCATTTTAGATATTTTTGTCAAAACCTAGATGTTAGAAGTAGAGTTATGGGATTACCATCTACACACACATTTAAATTTGGTTCATGACTTCAAAAAGGATTTTTAATTTCTATTTTCAATTTAGAGTTAACATGTTTAGATTAAGTTTTTGGAAAATAGTTTAAGTTTTTGGAAAAACATTTATTGGAAAAACAAGTTTTATCAAAGAAGTTTTTATAAAAATGTTTCAAACTTGTTAGAGTAGTGACATAGGCTCACACTCTAAGTTTTACAAGATACAAAACTTCAAATCCAAGACCAATTCCAAAAACCCCAATTTCTGGTTTCTGGAAGTTCTGATTTTTCAGAACTGACAGAAACCGGTCGACCGCCCGGGTCGACCGACGGACACGTTGTGCATGTGTGTACGTCGGCCGACCGCTCCGGTCGACCGGAGCACTTACAGTGCTCTCTGTTTATTCCGGTCGACCGGGACGGTCGACCGTAGTCCCCCAACGGTCATAAATATGACCGTTGGCGGTCGACCGGCCCGGTTGACCGGCTGCTGTCAGAACTCCTGACAGACTCCAACAGCTCTATTTTCTGACAGTTTTTCTTTTGGGATTTGATCCCAACGAATCTCTGGAGCTGTTTTGACCCCTATAAATAGGAGGTCACTTCAACATGATAAGAAATCAATCAAGAACATTTTTACAAGAGATTCCCAAAAGATTTAAAAGTTTTCAAAAGGCTTTCATTTAGAAAAGATTTTCTCTCCAAAAGCCCAAAATTTCTAGACACCCATTTGAAGTCCTTACCTCTACTTCTCTCTAGCTATTGCACTACACAATCCCATAATTCTTCATCTACATATTGGTTCTAGGATTGTGCAAGTGAGCGAATTTTGATCAAGTGTGATCCTTTTCTTCTTGAGTGAAGTTGTAGAGGCATCGGCCTCAAGGCGAGCTAGTGTGCTCCGGGTGGTGTTGCGGCATCAGAGAGATAGGACAAGTGTGTCCTTGTATTGGTGATCCAGTGGGATCTTCAATAGTGGAAATCCTTCAAGTGTGAAGGCGGGGACGTAGAGCGTGGCTCGAACCTCGGAAACATATCTGCGTGTTTGCGTTTGCTCAAATCTCTCTAAACTCTAAACTCTTTAATTCTTGCACTATTGATTGCTTCATTTATTGCAAGTCTTTTATTTGAGCTAATTGTGATAGTCGAATTTTTAAATTCCGCATTTGTGCCATTTACATATAGCCATCACCTATTCACCCCCCTCTAGGTGATTTCAATTGGTATTAGAGCCTAACCCTAGTATTTGGTTTAACCACCTTAGGGAGATCCTTGTTATTGGCTATACTATTTGTTGCATTCTTCATATTTTGTGCATTTTACTATTCATCTATGGCTTCACTTGATTTTTCTAGCATCAAGTCCCCACCTAAATTTGATGGCTTGAACTTCCCCATTTGGAAGGTCAAGATGAACCTCTTCCTTAAGTCCCTAGGAGTTAGGGTAGACAGGGCCATAACTAAAGAATTTGTAAAGCCTCTCACCGATGAGAGATCATGGTCCGAGGACACTACCAAGGACTATGAGGCTAATGCTAGGGCTCAGTATGCTTTAACCCAAGCCCTTAATGAAGATGACCTCTCACGCATTATTAACTGTAAATCTGCATATGAAGTTTGGAATGTTTTAATTGTGACTCATGAGGGAACGTCACAAGTCAAGAGATCCAAGATTGACTTGCTACGTTCTCAATATGAGAATTTTTATATGCTTGAAAGTGAGAGTATTGATGACATGCTCACTCGTTTCACCAAGATCATTAATGCTTTATCTTCTTTAGGTGACGCGATCGACAATGACCAAAAGATTCGCAAGGTCATTAGAGCTCTTCCCAAAGCTTGGGAAGTCAAGGCGACTACTCTCAAAGAGCTTAACGATCGGGAGGAGATGGACTTCTCCGGCTTCATCGGTAATCTCAAAACCCATGAGATGGAGATGAAGGTAAGAGAAGAAAGGGAGGCACCCAAGAAGAAAACAATCGCCTTCAAAGCCACTCCAACCACTATTGAAGAGGACGACTCATCGGAGGATTGCGATGAGGACTTTGCCATGCTTATCCGGAAGGTAGGCAAAATGTTTTACAGGAAAGGGAGGCAAAGCAACTTCCGAAGAGGGAAACCTCAAGGAAGGTTTGAAAAGAAGAGAGAAGAACCCGGTCCTTGCTTCCATTGCAAGAAGATCGGACATCTCATAGCGGATTGCCCCGCTCTCCAAGCAACCACCTCCAAGCATGTACCAAGGAAGAAAAAGGCTATGGTAGCAACGTGGGATGACACGGAGTCGGAATCCGAAGAGGAGAACGACGCCGCTCATATGTGCTTCATGGCACAAGGTGAGGATGCTTCTAAGGTAACCCTTGATAACACTTTAGAAGATGATGATCTTACAATGGATGAACTTGCACATTTTTTCGAAGAGTTACAACACAGATATGAGATCTCTCAATCTCATAATAAAAAATTGAAAAAGGAAAATGATGTTTTAAAGAATAAACTTGATACTTGTCTTAGTGAGAAAAATGTTTTATCTAGTGCTTTTGAAAAATTAAAAGGTGACTTTGATAAATATAAATTGGCTAATAAAGGGAAAACCCCATGGTTTCTTGTAATAAAAATGAATTTGTAGAAATTTAAAAACGGGTTGAAATGTTAGATTCTACTCTTAAAATTTATGCTTTTGATTTAAAGAAAATTGCATCTAGGTTTCCTAAGGGAGTAACCCAAGGGAAACATACACATCATACACATGCACGAAAACATGCACACACACATAGGCATGCTCATATGTATGGTAGTGGTAAAATTTATGTATGCACACATTGTGGACGCAAAGGCCATTTAGAAAAATTTTGTTTTGCTAAGCATAATGTACATAATAAACATGTTTGGGTTCGCCCCGGTACTAACCCAATAGGACCCAAGAAAATTTGGGTACCAAAAGACCCACCTATTTTAGTTGATACAGGTGGATCTACTTCCTCCAAGACATAGGGGGAAACGGTGCCCGGGTGGTGGATGCAACAAAGCCCAAAGATCACATCAAGCTTGCATCGCTATCGTGGAGGCACCTATATTTTGGAGATTGCCTATGTTCGGTAACTTCTCCATTTAAAAGTTTAATTTTTTGTTTGATATATATACAAATGTATAGAAGTGTTAGCTTATTTTTGTGCTCTATAGACATATGCTAATGTAGAGTTACATTTCTATCTCAATTGTGTATATGCCATGTTTTTTGTTTGATATCTTTTGTGAATGTCTACATATCTAGTCTTCATGATATATCTATGTACTCATCGTATTTCAAAAACTAAAATTTAATTTTTGTAAAAATTTTCATATTTAAAGCAAATACCTTAGAGATGGCAATTGCGCACCTCAACTCATTCAAGAGGAATCAAGAGGATGAAGTTCAGAACCTGTCACTGGGTATTCGGCTTCAACATCTCTAAAACTTTGTAGTATATATGAAAAATTAAAATAAAATGTCTTGTATGTAATTTTGGTTGATAAGTTGACTTAATGAAGATTAAAACATGTTGTTTGTATAATTATATCATCCATGTATTTAATTAAAAAAAATTTTAAATTTTTCCTTCTGGCTGTTGCTGCAGACTGTCTTTCAGGCAAAGCCGGTCGACCGGAAATAGGCGCGGTCGACCGATTTCGCTTGAAATAAATTGCCTTTATTTTTTATCTGCTATCGGTCGACCGACCTTAGATCCGGTCGACCGCTGCAAGTCTGCAGAGCTCTCGGGATCCTTGGGTCGACCGACCCGGTCGACCGCTCTGAGATTACAGAGCTCTCGGGTTTTATCGGTCGACCGACCGGTCGACCGTTCATCGTATTCAGCCCTTAAACTGCTGTTTATTTTCACTTTTTCTCTCTCTCTCTCTCATTTGCAGCCGACGAACCCATCTTCCCCTTCTCCAAAAATTTCTCTAACTCTCTAATCTCTCAATCTTTTCCAAATCTATTCAAAACCCACTTCAAATTCCATCTACAAGTGCTGGATCTTCGATTTCAGGGCTTCCCATCCGCTGGATTCGAAGATATTCAGGTTCTCTTGATCTAGGGTTTTGGTTCTTCATCTTTCAGGTAAAAATCCGATTTTTTTCTTCTGTTCTTACTATCTAGCTTTAAGATCTTCCCCTATTTGTCAATATTTCTAGGTCTCTAAGCTTTCTAGATCAAGCCCTAACATACTTGACCTAAAAATCATCTTTTTTCTTCAAAAACATGTCTACATCTAAAAGGACTAGGACTGAGAAAGGCAAATCAGTAGCTCATACTTCCTCCCACACTCCTAAACCTAAAAGAACTTTTATAAATGAGCTTGCTGGAAATCGTTTTATCAATCTTTCCAAGAGGAACATCATTTCAGGGAGATATGTAGTTATTCAAGACTTTGAACATCTTGATATCCCCCGTATTTTGCAGAACAACTCCTTAAACGAGTTCTTAAGCATTAAAGAACAAGTTTATACATCCCTCGTGCCTTATTTCTATGCTAATCTCTCTTTTGATAGAAATCGTATCTTCTCTAGAGTCCTAGGCAGGGACATTGACCTAAACATTGGTCAGTTCGCTGATATCCTACATCTCTCCCCTGGTGGAGCTGATGTATATTCACATGACCTTCATGATTTTGAATTTCCGGACGGTGAGTCTGCACTCACCGCATCCACTTTGATTCACGGGGATGACAACCCCGGCTTGGTCAGGAACGAAGTTGTGAGCAGGTTCACTCTCACTTCCCAAGTCCTAGCCAAGATTATTTTTTATGACATTGTCCCTAAATCTGGTGAATATAGCCATGCTAGGGATCCTGTGCCTTTGATTATCTATTGTCTTTTGCGAGGCATTAAGATAAATATTCCCCGTCTCATTGCTTCCCACATGGCATCCGACCAGATTCGCATGTCCTGTAGGGGTTTACCCTTTGGCATGCTTATCACCCGTCTTCTCAAAACTCTAGGCTTCGATCTTTCTTCTGAGACTTCTGATGATCCTCAAATAAACATTGACGGACTTCTCTTGAAAAGGATGGAAGCTCAGTTGCATCGTCACGCTCCTGTGCAACCTCCTGTTCCTCCTCCTATTGTTCCTGGATCTTCATCAGCACCAGGGTCTTCTTCGGCCCCAGGGATGTCTTCTGCTCCTGGCCTTGTCTTACCTTCAGATTTTCAGGCCATGATTTCTTCTGAGATTCGCTCTCAGATTCAGGAGCACCAGTCCTGGATTGAGCAGCGAGAGGCAGCTTTTCGTACGGAGATGGACGCCCGTTTCCAACAAGAGGTCGCTTTCCGTGCGGAGATGAACTCACAGATCCGAGGAATTCGTAACGATATGTCCTATTTTGCTGACTCCATGAGATTCATGGATACGCAATTTGAGGCACTCTTTACGAAATTCGACATGTTTTCTCCTGATCCCACTTCCATTGCTCGTCCCCTTCCCTCCACCGGCCCTCCATTTCCTACCAGAGCTCCTTCTTCTGTTCCCCCACCTCGGCCAAAGGTGGTCGGCGTTGATCCAGAGGAGGCAGCTTCTTCTTCTTCTTCTTCTTCTTCAGAGGAAGACGATGATGGTGATAAGACCATGGCTGAAGGCACTACTGTGGAGAGCTCATCAGAGGACGACGAAGATGATGACGACGATGAGGGCGACGATGCTGGTGGTGCCAAGTGATGAGAGTGACCTCCCCTTTATTTGATGATGTCAAAAAGGGGGAGAGTTATTTGTTGAGAGACACTTTTTGATGTACTTGACTTATATTTTGTGACTGGACATGTATTTGGTGTGGACATCTACTTGTTTATGTTATCTACTTTCTTCTATAAACATGTGTTTTCATTTCTTTTATGTCATGAGAATTTGTTGGCATGGACATGTGTATTATCACTAGATTGTTATCATTTGCAAAATTTATCTATGCCTGAATTTTTTTTAGTATATGCATGTGTTGAGGGGGAGCTTCACTTGAAATCTCCACCCAAAATATTTGAGATAACTAAATATGTTTTGTCATCATCAAAAAGGGGGAGATTGTTGGCCCAAAGGCCATTAGCCCTATATCTTGATGGATATTTTGATGATAACAAACCATATCTAGTTATGTATTTAACAATTTTTGTTTAAAAGCATTTCAGGTTAAAACAGGTTGATTTGACGGCTCTACAATCAAGACTCACAAGTTTGGAGTTCGCCAAAGATTTGCATTCCCAAGCCAAGCACAATAGAAAGCTTCGGGAACAAGACAATGAAGAAACGACCAAGTCAAGATCAAGACTATGAAGAATACCAAGACTTGTATTTGTATTTTTCATTTTAGATATTTTTGTCAAAACCTAGATGTTAGAAGTAGAGTTATGGGATTACCACCTACACACACATTTTAATTTGGTTCATGACTTCAAAAAGGATTTTTAATTTCTATTTTCAATTTAGAGTTAACATGTTTAGATTAAGTTTTTGGAAAATAGTTTAAGTTTTTGGAAAAACATTTATTTGGAAAAACAAATTTTATCAAAGAAGTTTTTATAAAAATGTTTCAAACTTGTTAGAGTAGTGACATAGGCTCACACTCTAAGTTTTACAAGATACAAAACTTCAAATCCAAGACCAATTCCAAAAACCCCAATTTCTGGTTTCTGGAAGTTCTGATTTTTCAGAACTGACAGAAACCGGTCGACCACCCGGGTCGACCGACGGACACGCTGTGCATGTGTGTACGTCGGCCGACCGCTCCGGTCGACCGGAGCACTTACAGTGCTCTCTGTTTGTTCCGGTCGACCGGGACGGTCGACCGTAGTCCCCAACGGTCATAAATATGACCGTTGGCGGTCGACCGGCCTGGTCGACCGGCTGCTGTCAGAACTCCTGACAGACTCCAACAGCTCTATTTTCTGACAGTTTTTCTTTTGGGATTTGATCCCAACGAATCTCTGGAGCTGTTTTTGACCCCTATAAATAGGAGGTCACTTCAACATGATAAGAAATCAATCAAGAACATTTTTATAAGAGATTTTCAAAAGATTTACAAGTTTTCAAAAGGCTTTCATTTAGAAAAGATTTTCTCTCCAAAAGCCCAAAATTTCTAGACACCCATTTGAAGTCCTTACCTCTACTTCTCTCTAGCTATTGCACTACACAATCCCATAATTCTTCATCTACATATTGGTTCTAGGATTGTGCAAGTGAGCGAATTTTTGATCAAGTGTGATCCTTTTCTTCTTGAGTGAAGTTGTAGAGGCATCGGCCTCAAGGCGAGCTAGTGTGCTCCGGGTGGTGTTGCGGCATCACGAGAGATAGGACAAGTGTGTCCTTGTATTGGTGATCCAGTGGGATCTTCAATAGTGGAAATCCTTCAAGTGTGAAGGCGGGGACGTAGAGCGTGGCTCGAACCTCGGAAACATATCTGCGTGTTTGCGTTTGCTCAAATCTCTCTAAACTCTAAACTCTTTAATTCTTGCACTATTTATTGCTTCATTTATTGTAAGTCTTTTATTTGAGCTAATTGTGATAGTTGAATTTTTAAATTCCGCATTTGTGCCATTTACATATAGCCATCACCTATTCACCCCCCTCTAGGTGATTTCAGAAACAACTTCTCAAGGTCAGCCTATATTTTAATTAAGCTGGCAAGAAGTTTCATGAACCATTCAAAGGCGACCCCCTAAAGGGTGCTAATGAATAAACAAGCCAAAATGGCATCGTTCGATACTACATTCCCAGTTTGGAATTTGAAGTAGTATATGTGTTGGTTCGGTGACCCTTTACTGTCGAAAGTGTGAAGGGTCGGTGCCTTGAATATAGGAGCATAGGAAGTTGTATCCCTCTCTGCTGGATA
Source organism: Agave tequilana (assembly GCA_038442645.1). Lineage (NCBI taxonomy): Eukaryota > Viridiplantae > Streptophyta > Magnoliopsida > Asparagales > Asparagaceae > Agave > Agave tequilana. Next base: position 74,413 of record JAVJIF010019844.1, on the reverse strand, counting down.
GGTCAAACTTTTCCCAGTTTTTGGAGTCCATCTCGATTGGCGAGGGCCTCAAGGCGTTGCTCCAATTTTCTCATCCTTATGGAATTAGTGCTCCCCATGCTCTGAGTTATTCTCTTCTTTAGATGAAGACTTGGGTGGCTTAAAGTAAGAATGCTCTTCATTCTCAGTGACTGTAGAGGATGAGCTCTCCCCTTCCTTCTATTTTCCATTGGACTTCTTGGAAGGAGTCTTAGCCTTTGGCTTCTTTTTGTCCTTAAGCAATTGTGATAGCATTTACTTAAAGGTGTCGATAGATACTTGCTGAGCTCGAATCATATCGAATTGCTCCCATTGAACTTAGGCCTACTCTTTGAATCACTTGGCCATCTCCTCGGGAGTTCCCGCCATGTAAGCGAAGGGGGTTATCCCTGAACTGGAATTCGAAGACTGGGATTTGATGATGGCAGAGTGCTCATCATTCACCTCAATTTTCCTGGCCAACAGATTGTAGTCAATTAGGGCAATTGCCTCTGTACGGGTCTGAGTGTGTCAGTAGACTCCTTCAGGTTCGATAAGAACATCCTTAAACCAGGAGACTGATCAGCATCTGACTCCTCTGAGCTAATAGCTAGCTTGCCCTTAGAGTTGCTTAGTGTGGAACTCGGCCCCACCATATTCGCGGTCACTTCTGGGTACTCGACGTCGGAGAATGATTTATTCTTCTGGGATTGTCGTCTTTTAACTGAATTTGAAGTCGTTGACAATCGGTTAAAAATCGAAGGTTTACTTGTTTGAAAGCCGCAATGGCAATCAGAGAGCACTGCAGAAATGAGCTGCTCGCAGTAGCATTGAGGGGTGATATGATGGATGCTCCTCTTCCTTATCAGTTAGTCCTTCAAGTTCATTAAGGGGATGTCTGAGGAACTAGCCTCAAACCCATAGAGGTGAGAGCTTTTGGTTGGACGCGGGCCTTGCATTTCCTTTTTGAAACAGGGACCTCACATTGAGGTTGAAACGCAGGCATCACGTTTTGTGAAAATATGGGCCTCGCGTCCTAAGACAAGTAGAGCCGAGCCTCATGTTTTAGAGCCGTTAAAATGTGGATCTCACATTTGATGCAGACCTCACGTTGTTGAAGAATGCGGGATTCACGTTCTGGTACGAAAACACGGTCCTTGCATTGGCTAAGAGAAACACGGGTACGAACCTCTCATTCTGAGTCTGCAGAATGATTGCTTATATAGTATCTTCAAGCTATTGTTGACGAGCGTGGCGTCTTCGTTGATGTTTAGTACTCCGGTTAAGCCATAGAGGCTGTTGGGAACCACCAACAACCTAAAATTGCTGGGTTTGGAGAGGAGAAGGATGGCAGAATTGATCTTCACTGTCATTGTGCGCCGCTGCTTTAATCCTGCGGGGCTCGTGAGAGACGTTGATGCGGGCAGCATGGGCTGCACAAGAGGTGGCACCCTCCGCGTTGTGCACAGTGGTGCAGGCCACTTCAGGAGTAATCTCCGAAGAGATTCGAGAGTGAGTCTCAGAGAGACTTTGCGATATTGTCGCATTGCTTTGGGGCTGGCAGATCCTGAGGAAAGAAACTCCTCAACTTTCCTCAATCGAATTCGACAACGAGGGATTCTACTATCTTCCCGAAGAGCCGGATATCAGCTTGCGTCACAGCATTCCCATCAGCAGAGAAGAAAGTTCCCAATGGACTCATTATCTTTTGTTTGGTTAGAAAAATGCCTTGGTCGATGTAAGATTTTTTTTGAGTGGCTGAAAAATTATAGCAAAGCGATTCGATTGCAAAAGAGAGAAGAAGACTCGGTTCTCCCGTTTGTTTAAAGCTGGGTTCTTTGAATGGCGACAGAGAGTGATTCTTGTTCTTCATTGACCGGCCGACTCTCTAGCTTCTTTTTAGGATGCTTTTGAAGACTAATCAGAGAGGAACTCTGTTTTTAACACGCGAAGTATTTAGAGTCCACTGACTACACCTTTTCTCTAAAAGTACTCTCTTTAGATTCAAAAAGATCCCGGATTCAAAGAAGTTCTCTTGACAAAGAAGTTGTCTCCCTCCCTTCATAGCAACTCAGGCTATTTATAAGGAGTTATAGGGCTATTATCATCCCCTAAAATCCCTCCATAATAGGGATTAACTCCTCCATTTTGTGGAGAGTTAATTGACCCAGCAATAGGGGTTAGTTATAATAGAAATACGGATCTCGTGCTGGATGCGGACCTCGCGTTATTTGTTATAGACGCTGGTGTCTCAGAACGCGGAGTTGCTCAGACTCGCGTTTGAAGTGAGACTCAGGGTTTCTCAGACCCGCGTCTGAAGTGGAGTGCCAAGTTGATCAGACCCGCGCTTGATATGGAACATGGAGTTACTCAAATTCGCATTGGTTAGGATGCAGAGTTACCTCAAACTCGTGTCGAACGCGAACTTACTTAGGCGCGCGTCTGAAGTCTTCATGCTTCTCTGGATGTGAGGTCTGATTGTACTCCAAAATTGCATTTTTATCATCACTTTTACACATATATTCTTGATCATTCCTTTATTAATTAATGCTATTAATCCTCTTTTTTATTATGGTGTGTAGTTGCATAAATGAGAGATAAAGATATAAGAAGCTTCATTTTATCCCCAATCTTATCTAAAGTTGAATTTTAAATTAAACTGAATCCAAAGGAGGAAGGATTAATCTTCATCTCCTAAATTTAAGTTCAAATTTAGAAGATAAAATCCTAGAAGATGAAGGGGATAAAACTAATCCTAATAGGGATAAGGAGGATAATGCAAATTAAATGGAGTTTAAAATCGATTCAAATTCAGTTTCAAACTGTACACCTTTTAGTATTCAAATCATAACCTTAGCTATAGTTATTCAAATCCAATGATTGAAGAGGCTACAGAAAGAGGACTTGAAGGACTATAATTTTTATGTTTATCACTCTGTCCAATTTAGCCGTCTGATAAGTCATATTCAGTAATCAATATGCCAACTTGCTGCAAGATTGAATTTCTGTATTGAGTTAGGAAACCTTCTAATTTGTTTCCTAGTGTGATTAGATTTGAGGCCTATTAAAGAGCTGAAGTCTCTCATAATCTGAGAATACATCAGATATCATACTTTCTTTTTGAATTATTATGTAATTTTTGTACAAGGAGGAAGACCATTGTAATTGAATCGAGACAATCAATAAACAAGTTCTACCTTTCTCGTATCTTTGTTTGTTTTTAATTTTACTTTTTCTTCTCTTCTTTATTGCTTTCTTTATTTCTTTCTTACCATGTTTACCATGAGTAGCTAGATATTTTCTCATGGCTTGCTAAGATATCACCACTATTACATCTAATGTCTAGTAGATAATTGGATAAGATCATATGCATGCCTACTTCAATTTTATTCTTGAAGACTCATTAGGATAAGCAACTAGTTTAAACACTTTTAATTGTTATTCGTAATCTATACTTGATAAATTTCTTGATATTTTCATGTTAGTGTTAGGGTTAAAGATTTTCTTGTACTTTCTAATGATCTTTCTTACTTTATATTTGACCGACAATCCTGATATTGTAATGTTACATCTTGGTTAGTGCTATTTCAACTTATACCCTAGGTTTTGTCCAATGTATCTTACTTGATTTTTTGATAGAATATCATGTTTAGGATTTTAAGTGAAGTAATTGTCTATCTAGTAATAGCATGTATGGTGGTTGATTATTAGTAAGCTGTGAACCTTTTTTTTAGTTTAATCCTTTATCAATATACAATCCATACTTTCTCTTTCTAAGTTCTAACAACAGAAAAGATCATAAGAAGGCAACAGTATCGAAAAGCTTCGATCGCATCTCTCCATAAGATTTGACCTACTTTAGCCCTAGCTACAGCGGTTAAATTGAGAAAGACAGAGATTAAGAAAGATAGAGACACGCTTCGATCCAGATAATTTCACTCTAATCCCTTTATTTAATCTCTATTTTTCACTCAATCACTTTTTGGCGTTGTTGCCAGGGAGATAACGACATACATTGTTTTCTAAATAAATTCTTTTCTGTTTGTGTGGAAGTCATAAAAATATATTCCCCATGGCCTATCTGAATTCATTTAGTTACAATTCATTTGATAGGTCAAAACCATTTTTCCATCCATCAACCTCTTTTTCAAATTATCATGACTATCCCCACTCCACTCTATCATTTTTTACATTCTATCCTATAATTTTGTGTAATTATCAAGAACCTCAAATTGACCAAAGTTTTGAAACCTTATTGAAGATGAACTTAACTGTTTGGATGATTCGATTAGGGATGCCTTGGTTAGTTACATAGATCCAAAAAATTTAGTTAATTCAAGTTTTGAGGAGATGTATGAGGATGAGCTCATATTTATAGGTATTCATATTGCACCAATAATATTGTGTGATAACGAGGATGAATTTGTAAAGAGTGGTGGAGAGAAAAAGAGAAGGAGGAAAAGAAAAGTGATGAACAAGTTGGAGAGGATGAAAGTTAAAATAACAAAAAGATTAACCTCTCCAATTTCACCACTAAAGAGGACACATTGGAATGATGGAAAGTGAACTAAAGGGAATAAACCTAGATAGATCTATTGGTGCACCTCTTTTATATTTTATTTCATGAATTTCATTCATACATTATGGACAATGCATGAGATGGGTGTGGGGAAGAGTTTACTAACATACTAACATAGGTAGTGAAATCACCTAGAGGGAAGGTGAATAGGTGATGGCTATATTAAATGGCAAATAATGCGAAATTAAAAATCACTTGCTAGAAACCTAGCAAATATCAAATACTACTTATGAAATACTTGCAAAAAGAGTAAACAATATAAGAGAGCAAGTAATTAAAGAGAGAGTACAGTGAAAAGAGAAAGAGTAAGCAATCGCAAATACAATGATATGTTTCGAGGTTCGAGCCACTGCTCTACATCCCCACCTTCAGCATTATGAAAGATTTTCACTATGACTGTCCCACTAGATTGTCAACCGGTTATAAGTTCTCACTAGAACTCAATGGACTCACTAGTCCTCTCTCATGGTGCTGCAACACCAACTCGGAGCTCACTAGCTCACCTAAGGCCGCAACCTCTACAACTTCTCAATAGAAGAAAAAACGGTGATCAACTCTTGACCACAAATGGCTCACAAGTATAATCCTATAATCAAGATGAGAAAGCGAAACTCTTTGGGATTGTGTAAAAAATAGCTTACAGAGATGTAGAGGGAGGGCTCAAGCTAAAACAAAACTTTGAAAATTCAAAAAGAAATCTTTTATGAAAAAGGCTAAAAACCTAATAGAGCCATTGGGACAAGACCCAAAAAATGACAAAACAGAAACTAGCAGTCGGGAAAATTTTCAAAAGAAAACTCTTCTTTCAGTCGACCGGCCGGTCGACCGCCAACGGTCGGATTTTCGACCGTTGGGGATAGCGGTCGATCGGACGGTCGACCGATGTTCCCAACAAGAGAGTAAAACTCTCTGTCGGTCGACCGGGCCCAACAGAGAGCAAAGCTCTTGCAGTCGATTGATCACCCGGTCGACTGAAGTGCACACATGCACCTTTGGTGCATGTTGGTCGACCGCCTGGTCGACCAACAGAGCAATTTTGTTGTTCCAATGGTCGACCTCCCGGTCGACCGGCAAAGGCCCAAAGTCAAGTTTTGAAGATCTTTTTGAAACCATTCTTTTTCTGATAAAATATCTTTTGATCTTTAAATACAAAATAGAGTTCTAGTGACTTGAAAAACTAGTGTGTGATCATGGATCACCACAAAATAAAGGTAGAATTATATTTTGATAAAAATTCTTTTCTAAATCAAAAAACCAGATTTTTTTTTCCAAACTTGTTTTTCTGAAACTCAAGTAAAGAAAACGATAAAGAGTATAGATATAGACTTTTTTTAAAAACACAAAGGAGTATGGAATGTGTGTGTGTGTGTGTTAATCCCAAAAGCTATCAACCTATATCATCTAGGTTTCAACAAATGACTATAAATTCTATCTAAAATAGAAAAGTAAAAATACAAATCTTGAAATAGTCTTCTGTAGAATACTTGATCCATGAGCTCTTCGATTGTGGTTAGACTCTGGGATCTATATCTTCTTGGTTTCCAAATGTGTGAGTCTTGTGATGGAGCCAAAATTCAACAAATAGTTTACCAGAAACTTTGTTAAACAAAATTGTTAATAACATAACTACATACGGTTTCTTATCATCAAAACTAAAGTTAATGACCTTTAGGCCAACAATCCCCTTTTTGATGATGACAAAACATATGGAGTTATCACAAATAATTTGGGAAGAGACTTCAAGCGAAGCTCTCCTAAACACATGCATATATTAGAATATGACATAATAACCAAATGCATCAATAAAAGCATATGAATAAAATATAACAATCAGGCTCTTATGCAACCCATCTATGCATACCAAGGATACACAATTATAATGGTGTATGCACAAACGGTTTCCCTCTATCCATCCACCTCCAACATCCAATAACAAGTGGCAGATGGTTGGATAATAAAGGAAACACTAGACAATATAAATATACCACATACCACACATATAAGAGTCACATAGAGAGATATGTAAAGACAATAAAGATAAATATTATAACATAAATTTGTCCATACACACAGAGGTTCATGCCAACCTCAAAACAGGATACATACCATATACTCAAAACAGGATACATGCCAAATAAAACATATATCCATCAGATACTGTGACAAAGCACATGTCAATACATAAATCCAAATACATAAAATACCCTAGACAAAAATAAGCACCCAAGTATAACTCCATAAAATCTCTCCCCTTTTTTGTCATCAACAAAAGGGGGTCTATCCTCCTGAAATTTTGGGTCTTCTGGAGGTGTCGGTGCCCTGGAAACAACTGGAGGAGGTACCCATTTATCGAACGGAGGACTCGTTTTAGGAAGTGGCTGCGAGTGGCCTCTCGAAAGTGGGCCAAGCATTCCTATTATAGGTGTCGTCAACACATGTCTAAAGATATCGAATGGAGGCACAGATGTACTGAAGATCATTATTCACTCTTTATTCCATCCTCTAAAAGTTAGCAGACATCTTCAAGTCATGCTCCCGAAGCTAAGCAGAAAGTGCTGAATATGGATCAAAGGATGCAGAAGATGCAGAGGAGGATCCAGGAACAACAGTAGGAATAATAAGATGGGGCTGAGGAGCAGGACACTCCCTAGCAGGCATCCTCTTAAGAAGTGTACTATTGATGTCAACTAACGGTTCGATGGACCATTCAGTGGAGAGATCAAATTTGAGTTGTTTTAGGAGGAGAGTAATGAGCATCCCAAAGGGCAAGTGCCGGTTTGAGATCAGGAGATGTTCGAGGCCATATAATCGACGATGAGTTTTAGAATGTTAACTCTAATGTCTTTTAGAAGGCAATAGATCATGAGAGGAGCAGAACCCCGAGCATGACTATATTCTCCGAATTTTGGTAGGAGATTATAGAACACTATCTTCGCCAGGACTTGAGCAGTGAGAATGTAGTACTTCAACTCCTCATTCCTAACAAGAGCAGGGTTCTTCATTGTTGTGAAGCAACAAAGATGCGTGAGGGCAGATTCACCGTCAGGGTACTCAAATTCATGAAGATCAACATTATAAATATCTATCCCTTCACAGAAGAGGTGTAGTAAATGGGCAAATCATTCTAAGAAAATATTTTTATCCTCGCCCAAAACTCTAGACCTGATGTGATCATTTGGAAAAGACAGGTTAGAGTAAAAGTAATGTACAAGTTCAGGGTAGACAGGTTTTTTAATTGTAATAAGATGTTCAAGTGAACTTATACTGAAGATGGTGGTAAGATTTTAGTGCTTAAAATCAGCAAGCACCACTGTCCTACCAGAGATAACATGTTTGTTGTGAATAACAGAGAATTTATGTGATGCATTTTGAGAGACAAATGGGTTTGAAGATGATTCAGGGGTTTTACCCTTTCCAGATCTGGATCTTTTAGGCATTTTGAGGATAATAAACAGGAATATGGCATGAATATAGAAGGATTAACTTGAAAAACTAAGAAAATCAAGAAGATTTAGGAAGAAGATAGATTATACCTTGAGATCCCAAAAAAATAACTTTGAAAACTACAGATATGGAGGCTGAAGAGAATTTTAACAAATTTTTATGATTGGATTTTGGAGTAGGGGTGTTATGGGAGGGTTAGAGTAAGTTGGGGGTGATGGAAAATAGGGAGGAAGAGAGGAGAGAGTCAGTGGAGGAGGAAGGAATGAGCAAGATTAGGATTTTAGGATTTTAAAATCAGGTAAATAGTAGCCAGACCCGAACCTCAGTCGACCGCCCGATCGATCGGGGCTAACCAAGAGCAATCTCGGTTACAGTCGATCGACCAGTCGGTCGACCGGCTTTAGGCCAAATATTTTATTGAAAACCAGGCTACATCTGTCGACCGCTCAGTCGACCGGGACAACCCAAAAACAGTTTCTTAAAAAGAGAATTTTAGGGCTTATGAAAATAATTTTTCTTTGTAAATTTGTATACATAAATCAGGGAAATAATACCAGACATCTTATTGGCATGAAAAACTCACAAAAATTATATTATTATTATTAAATGAATAATATAATTTTTTTAATAATTAACTGATAAATTAAGAAATAAATTAAGATATTGAAGCTGAATACCCTTTATGGGTTATGAAATTCTCCTCATCATTCCTCTAGATAAGAGTTGAGGCGTGCAATTGCTATCTTGATTTATTTGCTTAAATATGGTTTAAATACAAAAACCAAAAAACATATGAGACATATTGACAATATATGCATATATGCACATCTAAAAAATATTTATCAACCAAGTGAGCAAAGGAAAAATACTCTACACATGTACAATCAAATCATGGCTACTATAGAATAAAAGTAAAGTAAATAAACTAGCTCAAATATAGGCAAAATACAAAAATAGGAATGAGCATGTCTACACAACTAAAGTATATTACCACAAAAAAAAAAAGAAACTAGCTAATCATATGCATACATAGATCTCATTAGAAATTAAATTTTCAAGTGGCGAAGTTACAAAACCACGGGCAATCTCAAAAATATGTGCCTCTTGACAGCAATGCGATGTGACTATTAATCCTTTGAGCTTCGATGCATCCACCACACGGCATCAACTCCCCAAGTATTGGAGGAGGACACATCTGTATCAATCAAATTTGGTGTGTTCTTTAGTACCTAAATCTTTTTGGGTCCTATAGAGTTAGTGCTTTCTCGAACCCAAACATTTTTATTAAGTATGTTTAACTTAGCATAACAAAATTTTACTAAATGGCTTTTGCAGTCGCAATGTGCACATGTGTACACTTAGCCATACATGAAAGCATGGTTATGTTGATGTTTGTGTACAAGTTTCTCATGGTGTGTGTTAGATGTATGAGATGTATGTTTTTTTGAATTTTTTTTCTTGGAAACATATATGTAAATTTGTTCATATCAAAAGCATACTTTTTCAAGGTGGTATCTAAAACATCAATACGTTTTTTGGATATCCAAAATTTTATTTTTATTATAAGTAATATTTGGGTTTTTATCCTTACAAATAATTTTGCATTTTTCAAAATCTTTTTTCATTTCTCAAAGAAAATAGATAAATTATTTTTCTCATTAAAAATAATTTATAGCTTATTCTTTAGAAGATCATTTTCCTTTTTTAATTTTTTATTTTTTGCAAGAGAAATTTCAAACCTATTTTATAATTCTTCAAAAAAATATGTTAGTTCATCAATGGTTAAATCATTATCTTCTAAGGAGTTTTCGAGATTTACCTTGGAAGCTTCTTCACCATTTGCCATGAAGCAAACATGTGCGGCGTCAATCTCCCCTTCGGAATCCGTCTCCGAATCATCCCAAGTGGCCACCATTGCCTTCTTTTTCTTATGCACATTCTTGAATGTAGTGGCTTGAAGTGAGAGGCAATCCGCAATTAGATAGCTCGTCTTCTTGTAATTAAAGCAAGGACTTGTCTCCTCCTTCTTCTTTTCAAGCCTTTCTTGATGTCTTCCTCTTCAAACGATACTTTGTCTTTCTTTCTTGTAAAATATTTTGCCCACTTTCCTAATTAGCATGGCAAAATCCTCATCACCATCTTCTAACGATTCTTCTTCATCAAAGGATGATGGAGTAACCTTGAAAGATATTGCTTTCTTCTTTGGGATCTCCCTTTCTTTTCTCATTTCCATCTCATGGGTTTTGAGATTTCCAATGAAATCGGAAAAGTCTATCTCCTCTCTATCGTTGAGCCCCTTGAGAGTTGCTGCCTTGACTTCTCAAGCTTTGAGAAGAGCTTTAATGACCTTCTGGATCTTCTAGTCATTGTCAATGGTGTCACCTAAAGAAGATAAACTATTAGTGATTTTGGTGAACTGAGTAAGCATGTCATCTATACATTCATTTTCAAGCATATAGAAATTCTCATATATTGAGAATAGAGCAAGTTAACTTTAGATCTCTTGACTTGTGATGTTTTCTCATGAGTAATGATAAGATCATTCCAAACCTCATAAGCGGATTTACAATTTTTTACATAAGAAAGATCATCATCATTTAATGTTTGTGTAAGTGCATATCGCGCTTTAGTATTGGCCTCATAGTCCTTAGCGGTTGCTTCAGACCATGTATCTTCATCACTATGAGGTTCAATAAATTCTTTGGTAATGACTTTGGCAACTCTAGCTCCTAAGGACTTAAGAAATTAGTTCATATTGACCTTCAAAATAGGGAAATTCAACCCATCAAATTTGGGTGGGGACTTGATGCTAGAGAAGTCATGTGATGTCATGAAAACAAGTATAAGTGCACAAACAAATAATAGATGCAATAAATGAATATAGCAAAATGAAAGAGGATCTCCTAAGGCGGTTAAACCAAAAATTAGGGCTAGGCTCTAATACCAATTGAAAATCACCTGGAGGGGGTTGAATAGGTGATGGCTATACTAAATGGCAAATAATGCGGAATTAAAAATCACTTGCTAGTAACCTAGCAAATATCAAATACTACTCAAGAAATACTTACAAAATGAGTAAACAATATAAGAGAGCAAGTAATTAAAGAAAGTGAAGAGAGAACGAGTATGCAATCGCAAATATAATGATATGTTTCAAGATTCGAGCCACTGCTCTACATCCCCGCCTTCAACACTATGAAAGGTTTCCACTATGACTGATCTCACTAGATCGTCAACCGGTTACAAGTTCTCACTAGAACTCAATAGACTCACTAGTCCTTTCACGGTGCCGCAATACCAACTCGGAGCTCACTAGCTCACTTGAGGCTGTAACCTCTACAACTTCTTAATAGAAGGAAAAATGGTGATCAACTCTTGACCACCAATGGCACACAAGAACAATCTTATAACCAAGATGAGGAAGTGAAACTCTTTGAGATTATGTAGTGAAAATAGCTTGTAAAGATGTAGAGGGAGGGCTCAAGCTAAAAATAAACAAAAATTTGGCTCAAAAAGAAACCTTTTATGAAAAAGGCTAAAACTTGTAAAAACTTGATCTAAGCTTTAGAAATCATGTTATTGAGTTATTTCATAGTCCCACTATTTATAGGGGATGAAAACATGAATAGAAAATCTAACAGAGCCATTGGGATAAGACACAGAAAAAGACAAAACAGAAACTAGCCATTGGGAAAATTTTCAGAAGAAAACTCTTCTGCCGGTCAACCAGCCGGTCGACGCCAACGGTTGAATTTTCAACCGTCGGGGATAGCGGTCGACCGGACGGTCGACCGATGTTCCCAACCAGAGAGTAAAACTCTGTGTTGGTCTATCGGACGATGATTGAACCCAACAGAGAGTAAAGCTCTTGCAGTCGGTTACCACCTAATCGACCGAAGTGCACACATCCACTTTGGCGCATGTCAGAGGACCGCCCGATTGACCAACAGAGCAATTTTGCTCTACAAACGGTCGACCGCCCAGTCGACCGGCAAAGGGCCAAAGTCAAGTTTTGGAGCTCTTTTTGAAACCATTCTTTTTCTGATAAAATATCTTTTGATCTTTAAATATAAAATAGAGTTCTAGTGACTTGAAGAACTAGTTTATGATCACAATCACCACAAAATAAAGGTAGAACCATATTTTGATAAAAAATCTTTCTAAATCAAAAATTAGGTTTTTTCGAAACTGGGTAAAGTAAACGATAAAGAGTATAGTTATAAACTTTTATTAAAAACACAAAGGAGTATGAAATGTGTGTGTGTGTGTGTGTGTGTCAATCCCAAAAGTTATCAACCTATATCATCTTGATTTTAACAAATGACTATAAATTCTATCTAAAATAGAAAAAGTAAAAATACAGATCTTAAAACAGTCTTCTATAGAATACTTGATCCTTGAGCTCTTCTATTATGCTTAGGCTTTGGGATCTACATCTTCTTGGGATCTTTGAGCTCTTCTATTATGTTTAGACTTTGGAATCTACATCTTCTTAGATTCCAAATGTGTGATACTTTTGATGGAGTCAAAATGTAATAAATAGTTTACCTGAAACTTTGTTAAACAAAATTGTTAACAACATAATTGCATACGATTTATTATTATCAAAACTAGGGCTAATAGCCTTTAGGCCAACAGGTAGATACTAACAATTTTTTCTTTTAAAAACTTTTTTAAAAAGAAAACAGTATTTTGATTTATTTTTGAAGAAAATTAAGTTAATTTTAAGGAATAGAAAAATCATAATTAGAATTTCTTAACACTTTATCAAAATAAGATTATTTGTTTGATTTTTAGGTTTAGGAGCAAAAATTGAAAAGGTAATTTAGTCTTGATATTTTTACCTTGATGAAATATGCATGCTTTATAACTTGCACACTTGGGATTCAAAACAAAGACCTCTAATGTCTTAGAAATATATATATAATGAATGAATCTAATTATTAATTAGGTAGGCACTTTGGCCTAAGAAAGTCTTGGTATTTACGTGAAAGTTAATTAAGTAAGTTTGAAAAAAAATTGATTGAAAAATATATAAATATAATATATGTATTAATACATCTAATAATCAATTAGTTAGGTATTAGGGTCTCAAGAAGCCTTAGTACTTACACCCAAAAAAAAATTAGATCAGTTATACATATTAAAAAAAAGAGAAGTGCTTAAAGGGCAATGAAGTGGTAATGCTTCAAACTTCTGCAAAAATATATATATTAACATACAAGGCATAAGAGTTGAAGTTGAAGAATCCCAAGCTAAAAATTCACGATCACAAAGGTGCATATGACTTAAGGTAAAATAATAGACTAAGTAAGAAATTTAATTTAATCCTAATCTAAATTGATAATAAAATTTTTTGCATTAAGACTAAGTATAAGAATGAATAATTTGAGAATCTTAAAACGTATAGATTACTTGATTTTCTAACAAATTATTTCAAATATTCTTCTCTTTCAAAAATGAATTTAAAAATATTAACATTTTGTTTTTCTTTCTTTATGAATTTTGTGGCTGTAATTCACTAAAAATCCTCACGAGACAACACTCATCCTCTAGGGTAACCTAGAGATTTAACGGCTTGTTACATGTGCTAATTGCAACCGTGATTCCTACGAAAGTGAGTTAGGTTAGATTAAATTAGTTTCTAATATTTAGTTTTGCTTGAGGACAATCAAAAGATAGGTGTGGGGGTGTTATTGTACTCCAAAATTGCTTTTATCATAACTTTTACACATATATTCTTTATCATTCTTTAATTAATTATTACTATTAACTCCCTTTTTTATTATGGTCTGTAGTAACTTAAATGAGAGGATAAAGATACAAGAATCTTCATTTATCACTAATCCTATCTAAAGTTAGATTTTAAATTAAATTGAATCCAAAGGAAGAAAGGATTAATCTTCATCTCCTAAATTCAAGTTTAAATTCAGAAGATAAAGTCTTAAAAGATGAAGGGGGTAAAGTTAATCCTAATAGGGATAAGGAGGATAATTCAAATTAAATGGAGTGCAAAATTAATTCAGACTCGGATTCAGACTGTACATCTTTTAGTATTCGAATCATAACTTTCGTTTAAAATATTCAAATCTGATTATTGAAGATGTTACAGAAAGAGGACTTGAATTCTTGTATTTACCACTCTGTCCAAGTCAGCCATCTGATGAGTCATATTCAGCAATCAATATACCAACTGGCTACAAGATTGAATTCCCGTATTGCATTAGGAAACCTTCTAATTTGTATCCTAGTGTGATTAGCTTTGAGGCCTATTTAAAGAGATGAAGTCTCTCATTATCTCAAAATATATCAAAGATCAAAATTAGGATTTTTCTTTAGATCTACTTTCTTTCCAAATTATTATGTGATTTTTGTACGAGGAGGAAGACCATTGTAATTGAATCGTGACAATCAATAAATAGGTTTTACCATTCTCATATCTTTGTTTGTTTTAAATTTTACTTTTTCTTCTTTTTTATTGCTTTCTTTATTTCTTGCTTGCCATGTTTACCATGAGTAGCTAGATATTTTCTCATGACTTACTAAGATATCACTACAATCACATCAAATGTCTAGTAGATATCCGGATAAGATCATATGCATGCCTACTCCAATCATTATTCTTGAAGACTCATTAGGATAAACAACTAGTTTAACCATTTTTTAATAATTATTCTTAATCTATACTTGATAAATATCTTGATATTTTAATGTTCAACTTTAATAAATGTTAAGGTTAAAGATTTGTTTGTACTTACTAATGATCTTTCTTACTTATACTTGACCGACAATCTTGATATTGTAATGTTTCATCTTGGTTAGTGTTATTTCAACCTGTACCCTAGTTCTCATCCTATGTATCTTACTTGATTTTATGGTAGAATATCATGTTTAGGATTTAAAGTGAAGTAACTGCCTATCTAGCAATAGCATGTATGGTGGTTGATATTAGTAAGCTGTGAACCTTTCTTTTAATTTAATCCTTTATCAATATACAATCTATCATTTCTCTTTCTAAGTTCTAACAATAGAAAAGATCATAAAAGGATAACAGTATCGAAAAGCTTCTATCACATCTCTCCCTGAGGTTCGACCCGCTTTATCCCTAGCTACCGCAGTTAAATAGAGAAAGACAGAGACAAGCTTCAATCCAGATAACTCCACTCTAATCCCTTTATTTAATCTCTATTTTTCACTCAATCAAGGTCCGTGTTTCAGTTTAAAATATGACTTTCATGTTGAAGTGACGTTCACGTCAGATGACTTTTCCTTGATGATTTTTGGACAGCCTACACTTCCTTTACAAAAAAAGCCTCCCCTTCATAGCTTCTCAGGCTATTTATAGAGAGTCATAGAAGTATTATTGTCCAAAAATCTCTCTATAACAGGGGATTGATTCTCACATTATGTGGAAAGTTAATTGAACCAGTAATGGAGGTCAGTTACAACAGAAACGCGAGTCTCACGTTGGAACGTGGACCTTGCGTTTCTTGTTGTAGATGAGGGTGTCTCAGATAGAACATGGAGTTGCTCAGAAATACGTCTGAAGTGAGACGCAGGTTTTCTCAGACCCGCGTCTAAACTGAAGCACTGAGTTGCTCAGACCTAAGCGTGAAATGGGATGCGGGGTTGCTCACCCTGCATATGACGCGGAGTTTCTCAGACTCGCAGAGTTACACAGACTCGCGTTGAATGCTAATTTACTCAGGCCTGCATCTGAAGTCTACGTGCTTTTGTGGATGCGAAGTCCGCGTTTTAGTTTGAAACGCGACCTTCACGTTGAAATGAGATTCGCGTCTGATGACTTGTCCTTAGTGAATTTTGGACAGCCTATAGCTACCACCCGTTTATAGCTCATTGAGCTTCCTGTTTCCTGTTTTCTGTTACACCTTAGCGGGCTGGCCCTGATCTCATCAGCCAGGGGACTGTTTAAGGTCGTGATCTCGGGTGTGCATGGGATACACCCACCTGATTACAGCTCCTTGACCATTGAGTTTCCAATTAACATAATAAAACTACATAAATAATACTGACATTAGGGACACTTGTTATTTAATCACTCTCTCGTTCAGATAATGGTACCTGTATGCCATATTCGGATGAGTTCAACTAGAGTATGGGCTCCAGTATGGACTGCCAGTGGTATGAGATACTGGAAGAAATTAATTAAAATATCAAGTGATGTTATTTATATTGTATAATTATAGTTATTGCTCGTTACTTGCATGATATCATGTCTGTGTATATTGTATTAAACTTCCTGATTTTTCTGTGTACTAGCATGTTATTATGCATGTATACTCTGCACTTCATGTATTCTTTATAGACACATTACTCTTGTACACTTATGAACACTATTTATTTCTTGTAGAAATACATGTAATAACTATTGATACCATTCATGCTACTATTACTATTAGTTTAAACATTAAATATGAAAACACGTTAATCCCATAAATTGACTTCACTATTAGTTAATATATATTGTAAGTAATTGTATTTGTAACACAGTCCTAATATGTTAATTGAGATTAATGTTATAGAAATGAAATAATTATAATTATTATATGTATACCGATTGTTAGTCTAATTATCTTATATTATATATTATCGTGATTGTAATATTATTATAGTATACTATTACTGCTTTCTTTATTACTAGGTCACTTTTTGACGACCCTCAGGTTGCTCTATCAAGTTAGAATTTAGAGATTTCGTGGTGCTTGATACTTCACAGGATATTAGTAGGAGACGCATCATATTTATTATACATAGGTATCTTTATTATTTTGTCACTGCTTCCTTAATTATTTTTGTTTCTCTATCTATCATAATCGCTGATCCTTTTATAGGTATTCTTATACTTATTTAAGTTGAATTCGTGTATTTTATATTTATTCTCTGCACTGAGAGACTTAGCGGTATATGTAGGATATTTTCCTTGTGTACATGCGTCACTGCTACAGTATATTTGATAAGTGGGACGTGACACTTGTAAATTATTTGAAGCTATCTTGCCTGTTCTCTCGTCTGCCTCTTTCCCGTCGTTCCACAGCAGCAACGCTACATGATCACGGCATTACAAAGTTTGTGATGTTCCACGGCTCCAAACCACTTTAATTGATTCTCTAAAACCCTAATTTGAGATTATTTCCCCTCAAATTCTCCTCCCCCAGATTGCTTCTTAAAAAAATTTCTCTTTTTTTTTTTACTTTTTACAAAGCTTTTTTCACCAAGAACCCAGCTCACGAGATGTATATACTCCAGGGGCATAATTGTCTTAACATTAGTTGGGCATTAAAATAAAACAAATTAAGAGGTACATTCATGGAAAAAAAATGTACGAGATATTTTCTTGAAAGAAATCAGGTACAAATTTTCCTTTATGTTTCAAGAGACTATTCCGTAATGGGACCCAAAACTGTTGTGCGGGACCCAGTTCCCCTGAGAGGTGTCGGTGAGGGTGTTGAGTGACTTCTCATTTACAATTACATAGACGACCCCTTTGATCCTGTTCTTTTCAAGCATGGGTTTTGGGCTGGCCTGCAAGCATCTGGGCTTGGGCCCCATCCACGTTATCTCTAGTTTATTCGAGGAAGTCATTTGCTCTACTAATTGAAAATTGAGTTTAAAAAGAGAGTTCATCAAAGAGTTATAAATATTATTATTATTATTTCTTAAATATCATATTGCTTTATGGAACTTTTTCCCTTAAAACATTCGTTAATTTAGCATATTGTATCTACTTTAATACGCTATACTAAATCCTAGGGGATACTTGTTGAAAATGATAAAGAGGTGAAATTGGAAAATAAAAGATTTCAGGTTTAAACCCAACTCGATCACTTTTGTTCACAAGGCACTTTTTTCTTGTCTAGAATAATGTGGAATTTTTTGTTTTACTTATTTATTTATGTATTTATATATAAGAGAAAAAATTTAATACACAGAGTGTATATTTGGTGGGAAAATTGAAGGCGTGTGTAAATACTTTATTTGATTGTAAAGAAAATTGCAACGGATCAACAATCCGATTACAAGAGAGGGAAGATATTCAAGCTCAAATCTCTCCTTTGTTTAATGTCGGGTTCTTGATGTGGTGATGAAAAATGAATCTTGTTTTCTACTGACCGGGTGAACGTCACTATCTTCTGAGAAATCTTCTCTTCGGATTATGAACGGAGTAGCACAACTCCTGTCCAATAAAATCTCAAAGAGACTTGAGGTAAAACAAAACTTATACTCAGCAAACTGTTAGAAGAGTCAAACTCTTTTGTATTCCTCAGCTAGAGATTCTAATTTCTCCGGGATTTGCAACAAAAAATCTCTGCTCCCTCTTCAGCAGCAAACTGAAGTATTTATAGGGGTTTCAGGGGTAAAACTGTCCACTAAAAATACTTCATAATGGGGTTAACTCCCTCATTACGTGGACAGTAATTGACCCAGTAATGAGGACAGTTATAACCAAGACGCAGGCTTTGAGCCTCGTGTTTTTTCGCCGAAGTAATGCTTGAGAAACGCGAATTCCCAGTTCTGCGTTAAGCTTCAAGTGAGACGCGGGCTTCGGGCTCTGCATCTGAATAAAATGTCAGAGGTGCGAGTTCCAAGCTCTGTATCTTGGCCATTGCAGTGAGGTAGAGACGAGGGTTTTGACCCTTGCATCTTAGTACTACAATGGTGCTGAGACGCGGCTTTCGAGCTCTGCGTCTTAGTTATTAGGACACGGGTTTCAACCTTCACATCTTGATGTCGTGCTAGTGGCTGTGCCGCTTTGCGTCTGAAGTTTGGACTCTGCTTTCTGATGACTTTACCCTAGTGATTTTTGGATAGTCTATAGAACCCCCTCCAAAGTTTTTGATATTTCGCGGTTGACTGGGACGGATTTCAAAATACTTTAGATTTTGGTCGAGTTCATACTTCTCATGATTGGACTGACAATCATTTCAGATGCCCTGGGCTTGATCCTGTCTGGAATGTGGTCTTCGTAAGTGTACTGTAAAACCCTTTTGAAGCCACCAAAGATGATCATCGTGAGTGTCTAGATGCGCAGTCCAAACCTCCTCAGTGCTCTGAGCTGGTTGTTCGTGTACTGTTGAACCAGGGGTAAATAATCGTCTGCTTGTGCCAGTGTACTGTTGAACTGATCGCAGAAGTAAAGACTGAATACAAGTCTTGTAGACGCAGGAGTCATATTGCTCTAGAGACGCAGTCCTCACTTGGAGTGGGGACGCATCTATTAATTTGCTGAAGAAACGCGGCCTCTGGAGGGACGCCATCTTTGGAGTGAAGATGCAGCTCTCACCCTGTTGACTGGACGCAACTTTGGTCTTGCTGAAGAGATGTGATCTTTGGAGGGACGCGATCTTTGAAGTGAAGACGCAGCTCTCATCCTCTTGACTGGATGCAGCTTTGATCTTGCTGAAGAGATGCGACCTTTGGAGGGACGCGATCTTTGAAGTGAAGACGCAGCTCTCATCCTATTGACTGAACGCAGCTTTGGTCTTGCTGAAAAGATGCGACCTTTGGAGGGACGTGATCTTTGAAGTGAAGACGCAGCTCTCATCCTGTTGACTGGATGCAGCTTTGCTCTTGCTGAGGAGATGCGACCTTTGAAGGGACGCGATTTTTATTAAACGCGAGTTCTGCATTCTGGGCGCGTTGCCACGTATCTGGCGAAGTAGAGGGGACATCCTTCCTTTGACACGCGAAATTCGTGTCCATTTAAGACGCATGCCACGCATCGGGCAGGGATTAGGCCTCGAGACACGCGCTGCGTATCTCTGCAGATCACTGTGCCTATAAAAGACAACAGTCTTTCAAGAGTCATCATTAGACTCTTCTTCTTCTTCGCCGAGCTTTATATCGAGGGTTAAGAAAAGCTTAAAGCTTTTTCCATTTCATCGTGTTCAACACCGATTTCACGGTCGAAATGGCACTGAAGACCAAACATGTTTCCTCATCCTCGAGCGCTATCGCTCCTGAGATTCAAATGGGCGGTCCTTCCACGCAAGAGGCCCCAATTTCAGGTAGTAAAACCATCTGATCTGGTTTCCGCCATTGAAAAGGCTTAAAGAGTTTTCTTAACTCTTAGGTCTCTTTTGAATGTGAACCGCCAACACGAAACTCATGCCGTGTTTGATTTTCAGACGCGACTCTTGAATTTGGTAAGCAAGACGCGGGTTTGATGACCTCCGCGCTTTCGCTTCATTAATTTGAGTCCGTCTCTTTTTGTTAAACGCGGGCCTCATTGAGCCCTGTGTTTTGGACTCAATGCTCAGAATATTTCTAAGTGTGGGAGGTTTAGATGCGGACTTCATGTGATCCTCACGTCTTTAAGACCAAGCGCGGGTTTACTGAGTCTCGCGGCTGAGTCTGATACTTAGAAAATTTTCTAAGTTATGAATTTTGAAGTGCGGACTTCATGCAGCCTCGCATTTTTTGAGTTTGGACGCGGATTTTGCTGATTTCCGTGTCTGGGTTCATTCCCGCATTTAAATTTCAAACACTTAGCCATTTTCTTTTAGATTTCTGACTAAGTGTCGTCTTCATTGCAGTGCGATATTCTTCCAACCCCTTGTCCAAGAAGTGCCACTTCGGGCACGTAGGTGGCGCAAATCGTAATCTGACCTTCGTACTTCAGAAGACTGCTCCTGTCAGTACTGATAAGTCAAAAGAGCGAAAGGAGAGGATCTCCAAGGCCAGTATGGTGACCCTTCAGGAGATTATCTCTGATGGACTGTTCGAAACGAATTCCCGCACTCTGCTAAGAAAGCCTGCTTTCTTCTTTGGTGACGCCATTAACGAGGATGATAGGATCCTACATGACGGAGACTATAAGTGGCTTCGTCAGATAGGGGACAGGAAATTCTTTCTTCCCAATATGGAGAGGATGTATTCCTTATCTTATCTTTAACATATGTGTATTCACCGTACGATGGAGTGGGATCTTTCCCGGTTTGTCTCCTGCGTGTCTCTCGACAGATTAGGTGCCAAAGAAGCATACCCAGCTGGCCATAGGAAAGATGTATTTAGTTTATTTCCCGCGTTAGTCAGGCCTGAGTATCCAAAAGGAGAAACCCCTCATCTTGTCGCCACTTCATCAATCAGTTCTTGAAAGTTAGGGGTGATTTTCGTGTCGACTTTCATCCGCTCGGGTGGGTCATTCTACCGACAAGTTATGGTAGGGTAGAATGGTTGGATTTATTCTTGTCGAGCTCGGGGCTCTGCTGCAACAGGTGGAGTTATATAATTCGGTTAGGGCCATACAGTATGGCCTCCCTCAGAGTTCCCATAATTTTTATGGCATCTTGGAATATTATAATCCTCTGACAGGCACATTTTTTATCCCAATCGGAGAGATGGGGCTCGCTCTCTAAGATTTCTTGTAGGCTGCATTTCCTAGACAGCACGGACTTTCTCTGGATCGAGGTGGATTCTTTTGGATGTCACAATAAACCCTAAGAATTTACCGCTGGCTACCCCAGGAAGGACTTAGTGGGGTTCATCTTCAACTGATGTACCAGCATAATATCAAATACCGTCTTCAAATCCGCTATGTGATTGCCCTTGGTGCGGCTTTTCACTGCAATGTCGTCGACGTAGCATTCCACTGTTTTGTGTATATGCTTGTGAAAAATTGCATTCATAGCCCTCTCGTATGTTGCTCTCGCGTTTTTTAATCTGAAAGGCATGACAGTATAGCAGTACACCCCAGAGGTGTCCTAAAAGATGTATACTTTTCGTCATCAGGGTACATCTTGATTTGATTGTATCCTGAAAACTCATCCATGAAGGACATTCGTTCAAACTCACACGTATTCTCAATCATGACATCGTGATCGGGAGAGGGAATTCATCTTTGGGACAGGCCTCATTTAGATCACGAAAATCAATGCAAATTTGGATCTTCCCATTTTCTTGATAACGGGGACGATATTGGCTACTCAATCAGGGTGTTGTTCCTCCCTGATAAAGCCAGAGTCTATAAGCTATTTGACTTCTGAATGGATTGCTTCCATTATTTCTAAATGGAATCGTCACTGCTGCTGTTTGAGTGGTTTCGCATCTGAATTAATATTGAGGTGATGCATAGCCACTGGAGGATCAAGCCCAGGCTTGTCCTCGTAATTCCAAGCGAAAATGTCTATATACTCTTTTACAAGAAATATTAAATCTTCCTTCTTGGAGGGCGATAGGCTTTCGCTTATAAAAATGGACTTAGGATTAGCCTCAGCTCCCAGACTGATCTGGGTGACCTTATTGTTGGCCCAAAGGCCTTCCACCCTAGTTTTGATGATGATTAACTCATGTAGTTATGATTACTAATTATCTTGTGATTTTAGTTACAGATCATTGATCAAGATATTAGTAGGTGATTAGCTTCAACAAGATGATTTGGAAGCTTTCACATGTTGATTCAAGAGCCGAGCGTCAAAGATCATATATAGCAATTGCTCGGTGAATCAAGGAGTTTTGGATCGAGTCGGCTTGGAGATTGCGCTCTACAAGAAGACATCGGTACCATAGTTTAGTTTTGTGTTTAGATCCAAATTGTAAAGATTAGAATAGTATGATATGCTCAAGTTCACAACACACACGTTTCATGTTTTGAATATTGGTTTCGGTTTTTCGGTTTTAGGTTTAACCGATCTTGATTTTCATGAATAGATAGATCAAAACAAGTTTACATGGTTTAATGTATATTAGATTTGTTCTATATACATGCATGCTTAATTTCCTAGACAAACTTAGTTTTGACTCACTTATTCATGTGTTTTATGTTTTGATATTTTTAACAAAACATATTTTAGAATTAATGTCAAAAACATGGATATATATATGTTTCATGTATATAGGATTATATCCATATACATCATGCCTAAATGTTGTTTAAATATCATGTTTTTGTATTTGGAAGAGTTTTGGACAAAACGTATTTTCTATTCAAAATCCAAGTTTTAGAAAATACAGTTTTTGGTTTTTGGTAAAAATGATAAGACACAGAAATAGTTCATATTGATTGATATTTGAGCTAAACTTTTTATCACATGTTTATATATCAATGCAAAATGATAAAACTATTTTTGGTGATTTTAAAGAGTGTTAAAAGATTTTTCAAAATATTTTTAAACTATTTTTTTTAACCCAGTTTTCTGTTCCAGGCTTCAACCAGTCGACTAGTCTTCTGACCAAGTCGACTTGGGATGAAGTCGGTCGACCGGGTCGGTCGACCGGCGTGCACAGATCTGTGCACGTTTGGCAGACACAGGGACGGTCGACCGTCAGGGTCGACCGGGTCTAAGAGCAGAGCTCTCTGTTTGTTTGGGTCGACCGGGGCGGTCGACCGGTAGCTGGCAACGGGCAGAATTTGACCGTTGAACGGTCGACCGGAGCGGTCGACCGGCAGTTCATTTTTGGCATTTTCTGCTGCCAACGGCTATATTTTTCTGGGGTCTATAAATACCCCATTGTTTTCTCTAAGATTTTTTGTGCGAATTTTTCCTTACTCTCTGGTGTTTTCACAGCAATCAAAAGAAGTTTTTGGATTCAAATTGAACAATCTATTTGGTTTTTTGCTAGGGTTTGGAATATCAAAGAAAAGGATTTTTAGGAAAAAGAGTTTTGATTCATCTTCTATATCTTGGTTTCAGTTTTTCCCAAGGATTTTCTTTGTGATTTTGATTTCCATTCCATTGGTTTTCTCCACACTTGAGCAACATCTACTTTCTTATTTTATAGGATCTTTGTGCGAGAGAAAGAAATTGTTTATGGTTGTTGTTTAGACCACCAAGTTAAAAACCCAATCTTTGCTTTGTGCCTTGCCCTCATTGTGTTGAGGAAGTTGTGCATTTGGGTTGTATCCCTCAAGTTGTGAGGTGATCCTTGTGTTTGCTTTGTGCTAATCCCTCAAGTTGTGAGGTGATTGTTTTGTTGGATTGGAGCTTGCCTCAAGGAGGAGGTTGTGGTTGTAAAGAGAGGAGTTGGGTACTCCTTGTGAGAGTTCTTTATGGACTAGCTAGTGGATTAGAAATCCTTCGTGTGTCGAAGGCGGGGATGTAGAGCTGGGTGCTCGAACCTCGAAACATATGTTGTTGTTTGCGCTTGATCCATTGACTCTCTCTTTATCTCTCTCTTTACTTTGTGCCTTGCAACTATTCTTATTGTGCATTCATTATTGCTTGGCTTGGTTGTGTGTGCATCACTTGTTGATTGTACTTGAGTGTATTGCATTAATTTTTTAAATTTTACATTGAGTTCATTAGATTAGCATAATCACCTATTCACCCCCCCTCTATGTGATTTTTCAATTGGTATCAGAGCCTACGCTCCTGATATTTAGGTTTAACCACCTAGGAGTGAGATCTTGGTTTGCTAATCTTCATTTGCATTTTTCATTTGCACACATTTAGGTTGCACTCATGGATAGCCCTCCTATGTTTGACCATCTTAGACTTGATGCTTGGAAGGCCAATATGAGTAGACATTTAAAAAGCCTAGGACATCTAGTTTATCAAGCCTCTACTCAAGAATCATTCCCTAATAGTAGCAAACACAAAAAGGCTAATGCATTAGCACTTAGAGCACTTAGAGCATCTCTTAGTGAACATCTTTTACCAGTGTTTGATCATTATAACTCGGCTTTTACAGTTTGGAGCTTATTGACGTCTCCCGAGCTTCCAAGGATTATCAACAAGATGAGGAGATCTAAGAGAGAAAAGTCCGACGAGAATTGCCTCATGGTCCAAGGGAATAACTCCCTTGAGGTACAATCGGACACTCAATTAGATGATAACTCTAGTTCCTATTGCCATGGTTGTTTTGAAGTTCAAACATTGAATTTGAAACTTGCTCAAAAGCTTGAAAATTTCTTAGAAAAACACAATCTTTTGAAAGAGGACAACCTTGTTTTGAAAAATGAATTAAAGGATTTGTGTTCTAATTTTGAATTGATTTTGCAAGAAAAGGAAGAGATTGCAAGTGAACGTGACTCACTTAAATCTCAACTTGAACTTGCTTTAAAGGAAAATGAATTTTTGAAAAGCAAAAATGATTGTGATGATGTTGTGAAAAACAATGAGGTTTTATCTTCTAAATTGGATTTTGTTTTAAAAGATAACCTTGTTTTGAAAAACGAAATTGATTTCATAACTAAAGAATTGGATTTGGTTTTAAAGAAAAATGAATCTTTGAAAATTGAAATTGATTCTCATGTGTGCCATGCTAGTATACCTTCTTCTTCTTCTAGCACACCTATTGCATGCTCCACTTTATCTTCCACTATTGAAAATGATATAAATGTTTTGAAGAAAAGTGTTGAATGTTTGGGCTCCACTTTGAGCCAATGTACATTGAATCATACACGCTTGGAAATCTTGGTTCGCAAGAAACAAGTTTCATCTTTACATGTACACCCATCACGGCATACACATGCTCATCACGGACACAACCATAACATGTATGCTCATGTGTACACATGTACACATTGTGGTCGAAAAGGCCATCTTGCTAGATTTTGCTATGATCGTTTACATAATGAAAATTTAGCATGTAATCTTGTTTGGGTTCGAAAAGAAACTAACCCCTATGGACCCAAAAGGAAATGGGTACCAAAGACCACCTCTATGCTTTTTGATGTAGGTTGGAGCTCTCGCATCACGTGAGAGTATTGGTGCCTTGAGGTGGATGCGTTCTAAGCCTAAAAGAGAACCATTTGGATGCTTCACTCTCAAGGGGATTTGGTGGGAGGGCCACCGTGGTTTGGAGAACTAGAGATGCACCTTCATCGGTTTTGGTATCACTCTCTAACTCCCATTTTTATTATGCATGTCTTTCATCAATTTATAGCATGCCATGGTTTATTGTTCATTATGCTTATGTCATATTGATTAGATTAGTGTTATACATGTTTAGTTACTTGAGCACCCATGTTTTATATGGATCTATATTTAGTGTTCTCACCTTGTTTAAACTAACATGTATGTCCTAGATCTAATGCACATGCATATGCATTATGACCATTTGGATGTTTATGATTGTATGATTTTGTTTTAATGATTCATGTTTTGATAATTAACATGTGTTGTAATATCTAAACAATGGTGATGTGTTTTATGATTTCTGTTTTTGCCACATGTTTTGATGTTTATAGACTATCATGTATTTCTTGATTCTAATAGCATGTGGATTTTCTTCATGATCATTTTTATGATTTTCATGTTGATTTATATCCCGTTTTATGCTTAATGATTTGATTACTTGTTTAGATGTTAGTTTTCATTAAGACTAGAATTTATACTTGTACATGTAGTGGGACACAAATAAATCTTTATATGTGTTTGTGCTTGGATGCTTATTTGTACCCATTAGATGTGCTAGTATAGTCTAGTTTTGATGATTCATGCATTCTAACTTGTATTCCTCATTTTGAATATGTTTCTATGATCATGTGTTTTAACTTCATGTATATGTCTATCTTGTCCAAACTATTAGATATACATGTACATCCTTGAGCCACGTGCCTTCATGCATATACCCTTGTGGACTTATTATGTTTAGGATATGTATGTATACTTTAGTTTGTACATGACATACATATGCCTTGAAGTTTAAATCGTTTTGAAGAATTTGATCATTTCAATTGGTGATCTTAATGATTTTCATATTTTTAGGTAATTTCTATTGGAAATGAAATTTAGTTTTTCATGTGTTATTGTTTTTAAGGAATTTCACATGGGCTTAATTGAATACTTTCATGTTGATATGTGTCACATTATACTTGTACACTCACTTTATTAGTTTACTCATGATTTGTTTTCTTGAGACTATGATATGGACTTTATGGATTTTGAGTGTTTAGTGATCATGTGATTTACATGTGTTTCATGAAAAACATTTTGTTTTATTCCTTACTTGAAGGATTTCGTACTAGTTTTAAAAGTTTTTCCTATAACTAGTTCGTATTCTTCACTATGGTAGAGATTTTCAAACATTCTACATTTTCAAATCTATTTTTGAAAACCCCTACCTTCTATGGGAGGATGGATGGGAGATCATGTTCATGAATGCTTTAAAATGAAAATTATTTAAAACTTGAACCATGATTGGGAGGCTAGGTAATATAAGATATACATTTGATATTATTGTTATTTCAATCGGTATCAAGGAATTCTTTCAATTGGTATCAATCTTGACATTTCTTGTATACTCATATATGTTTGTATGTATGTATGCTTCATTTTAAAGAATATCAATTTCAATTGGTATCTTTTTTTCATACATATATATGTTTTATTTGTGCTTATTATATCCCTATATCTTTAAGCACAAAATCTTGTTTATGCTAGTGCTTGATCTTCAATTTTGTTTCAATTGATTACTTTTAAATTGGTATCAAGCCTACGCATTGTTTTAGTTGGTATTTCATAAAGGGGGAGAAAATTCGTATTTCATCTTTCAATTAGTATTTGTTTTTCACTCCCATACTTTATGATTGAAAATTAAAATTTGGTATCATATGTTCAAAATGAAAAAATATTTACAATTGGTATCAAAATTTTTGTTTAAGACATTCAAAATTTATTTAATTGATATCAAGATTTTCATGTGTTTTGCTTAAAATTGGTATCAATATTTTTTTGTTTGTTTCCTTTCAATTGGTATCAAGATGCTATTCTTTGACATACTTTCAATTGGTACCTTAATTGATTGTCACCCCTAATTGGTTTTGTTTTTATTTTAGACAAAAAAAGGGAAAATATTATTTTATTGATTCGTTGTTTCGAACAAAAAAGGGGGAGAAAAATTTATTGATTTGGTTTTGTTTTTACCCCTTATTGAAGATTGATTCTTTGTATTAAAAAAGAGAAAAGATTTTGTTTTGTTTTGGTTTTTACCCCTTTGTTGATGATTGACAAAAAGGGGGAGAAGTATTTTGGTTTATATATGCATGTTTATGTTTTACATATATTAAATTTAATTTAGTTTAATTTTAATTGATATCTAGAGCATGTTTTGTAATTGGTTTCTAGAGCATGTTTTATTTTCAACATTTCATTGGTATCTAGAACCTTTTATTGTTTATGCATTTCTATGCATTCATGTTTAAGAGCCTTCATTGCATATTCATTATGTTTATTTGGTTATGCATGAGTTAGGGGGAGCTTCTTTGAAGCTTAACTTTAATCCATGCATATATAACTCCATGAGTTTTGTCATCATCAAAAAGGGGGAGATTGTTGGCCCAAAGGCCTTCCACCCTAGTTTTGATGATGATTAACTCATGTAGTTATGATTACTAATTATCTTGTGATTTTAGTTACAGATCATTGATCAAGATATTAGTATGTGATTAGCTTCAAAGAGATGATTTGGAAGCTTTCACATGTTGATTCAAGAGCCCGAGCGTCAAAGATCATATATAGCAATTGCTCAGTGAATCAAGGAGTTTTGGATCGAGTCGGCTTGGAGATTGCGCTCTACAAGAAGACATCGGTACCATAATTTAGTTTTGTGTTTAGATCCAAATTGTAAAGATTAGAATAGTATGATATGCTCAAGTTCACAACACACACGTTTCATGTTTTGAATATTGGTTTTCGGTTTTTCGGTTTTAGGTTTAACCGATCTTGGTTTTCATGAATAGATAGATCAAAACAAGTTTACATGGTTTAATATATATTAGATTTGTTCTATATACATGCATGCTTAATTTCCTAGACAAACTTAGTTTTGACTCACTTATTCATGTGTTTTATGTTTTGATATTTTTAACAAAACATATTTTGGAATTAATGTCAAAACATGGATATATATATATATATATATATGTTTCATGTATATAGGATTATATCCATATACATCATGCCTAAATGTTGTTTAAATATCATGTTTTTGTATTTGGAAGAGTTTTGGACAAAACGTATTTTCTATTCAAAATCCAAGTTTTAGAAAATACAGTTTTTGGTTTTGGTAAAAATGATAAGACACAAAAATAGTTCATATTGATTGATATTTGAGCTAAACTTTTTACCACATGTTTATATATCAATGCAAAATGATAAAACTATTTTTGGTGATTTTTAGGAGTGTTAAAAGATTTTTCAAAATATTTTTAAACTGTTTTTTTTACCCAGTTTTCTGTTCCAGGCTTCAACCAGTCGACTAGTCTTCTGACCAAGTCGACTTGGGATGAAGTCGGTCGACCGGGTCGGTCGACCGGCGTGTACAGATCTGTGCACGTTTGGCAGACACAGGGACGGTCGACCGTCAGGGTCGACCGGGTCTGAGAGCAGAGCTCTCTGTTTGTTTGGGTCGACCAGGGCGATCGACCGGTAGCTGGCAACGGGCAGAATTTGACCGTTGGACGGTCGACCGGAGCGGTCGACCGGCAGTTCATTTTTAGCATTTTCTGCTGCCAACGGCTATATTTTTCTAGGGTCTATAAATACCCATTCATAGCCTGTTTTCTCTAAGATTTTTTGTGCGAATTTTTCCTTACTCTCTGGTGTTTTCACAGTAATCAAAAGAAGTTTTTGGATTCAAATTGAACAATCTATTTGGTGTTTTTGCTAGGGTTTGGAATATCAAAGAAAAGGGTTTTTGGGAAAAAGAGTTTTGATTCATCTTCTATATCTTGGTTTCAGTTTTTTCCCAAGGATTTTCTTTGTGATTTTGATTTCCATTCCATTGGTTTTCTCCACACTTGAGCAACATCTACTTTCTTATTTTATAGGATCTTTGTGTGAGAGAAAGAAATTGTTTGTGGTTGTTGTTTAGACCACCAAGTTAAAAACTCAATCTTTGCTTTGTGCCTTGCCCTCATTGTGTTGAGGAAGTTGTGCATTTGGGTTGTATCCCACAAGTTGTGAGGTGATCCTTGTGTTTGCTTTGTGCTAATCCCTCAAGTTGTGAGGTGATTGTTTTGTTGGATTGGAGCTTGCCTCAAGGAGGAGGTTGTGGTTGTAAAGAGAGGAGTTGGGTACTCCTTGTGAGAGTTCTTTGTGGACTAGCTAGTGGATTAGAAATCCTTCGTGTGTCGAAGGCTGGGATGTAGAGTTGGGTGCTCGAACCTCGAAACATATCTTGTTGTTTGCGCTTGATCCATTGACTCTCTTTCTATCTCTCTTTTTACTTTGTGCCTTGCAACTATTCATATTGTGCATTCATTATTGCTTGGCTTGGTTGTGTGTGCATCACTTGTTGATTGCACTTGAGTGTATTGCATTAAGTTTTTAAATTCCGCATTAAGTTCATTAGATTAGCATAATCACCTATTCACCCCCCCCCCTCTAGGTGATTTTTCACTTATCTTTTGTGGGTGGTTCACGTTGTTCGAAGCGAATATCCCAGAGAGTGTTTAGGTGTTTGATCCAAGGATCTGTATCAGACTGGATCATTTCTTCATCTCCGTTTTTCAGGTAGCTTATTGAAACCATATTTACTGAAAGTTCTCTGAAGATGTTGCCAATACTAACATCCGACTCCTACGATGACATGTCCGATGAGTAATTATGGTATAATTATTCTTCAGACTCAAAGGCTGATGGGATCGGAATTGACACATAGCCCAATCCCCTATGAGTTCGATGATAATAATCAGGGGTTTTCCCTCTTGGAATGAAAGATCGAAGTAGAGTTCTTCTTCCTTTGCCTAAGTTCAAGTCAGGACCATTTGTTAGATCATACCCCATATTTTTCATCATTCTGAGTACATTTGGCTCATAATAAAAGAACTAAGGGGATTCGTTCTCGCTTTCTGAGTCTTTGGAAGATATCAATTCGGACTAAATTTTTTGAAAAGAATTGGTTTTTGGCCTCTGCGTCTTGCTGGGACCATGAATACTGATTCTCGCGCATCACCAAAATCTTGGTACATTTTGAGAGATGACTTCATTGGTACATGCAATGATGTCAGAGCATCCATTATTGACCAGGGGTCATTATCCACCTCGGTACTAGTGTCCAACAATACTAAATCAGAAGCAAACTCAGAAAAGTAAGCCAAATTCAACTCTTCATTAATATACCACTCGCTTATGTCATCGATGGTGTTATTAACATTGAGTTTATTAATGCTCGTTACAAGTGAATTTAATTCCCAGATACATTCCTCTTCTGCCTCTGGCTCAGTGTCAGCTTCATTACCAGAGTCTAGTTCCTCTGGCTGTGAATTCTCGTTCATCTCAAGAGAATCCTGGTATAGGAGGAGTCCGTGAAATAGTTCTCTACCCCTATTCGGACTTTCCCACTTCCGTCGATGTACTTCATAACTTGATGGAGAATGGATGGGACAATGGTATTACGATGAATCCACGATCGTCCGAGCAGCAAATTGTATGAAGTGTCAGCGTCGATTACATAGCACGTCACTTCAGATCTTAAATCCCTAATCTGGCATTTGAACTTGATCTTCCCCATTGGGCGTGTACCGTTGGCATTGAAACCATAGATGGTAGTTTGGATGGCGCTCAATTGGTGGGTGGGGATCCCTAAGTGTTGCATGACCTGGCGAGGCATGATGCTCAATCTAGATCCTCGATCTACCTGAATGCGGCTCACTTCAGACGATCTAATGTACCCTGTGAAGTACAGGGGCCGATCATGTTTCCCCTTGACCTGCATGTCATCTGACGTTAAGGTGATGCAGGGGGTATTGTGAGAGGCATGGAGGCAGTCCTCTTCATCTTCCTCCTGTGGTCCAGCCAGGATCTGGGCTATGAAGACCTCAGCATCAGCTAGGGCTTCCCTCAGAGCTTCTCTTGTTGACTTTGATGGTCTCAGAAGCTCGTAAAGGGTGATTCTGGCCGGGATATTGGCCAGTTGAGCCAGGACGCCAAAGCGATAATGTATTGGAGATCCTTTCACGTTGTTCTTTGGGAGAGCCTTGAAAATCGAAGCTCTTTCTGCTTCTCCACGAGTTGCTTCGCGGAGGGTTTGGTTGATCTGCAGTAGGTTTGGGAGGGCTTGCCACCATCTCGTCATACTTCTTTAAATACAACTGACCCGAATGAGTTTCTGTCACGAACGTTTATTGCGCTCTGTGGCAAGGACGATTGCTTCTTCTTCCGAATCAGTTAGTGAGGGAACATCAGTTTCTGCTTCTCGGAAAGAAGCGCATACCACATTACAGGATGAAGCTTTCGCCTTGCGTTTGGAGTTTCTGTTGGTAACAGTAGTCCACACTGTTGGTCATCCACAAGGTCGGGATGAACCCACATAATTTCTCCCTGAGGTGTAGAGATAGGTACAAGACCTTTCTCCTGCTAATGATGTGGGTCCGTATTGATCATTCTTAGTTCCCCTTTTGGGATGGGAACTACTCCAGACGGTGCTGGAGGCTGTTTTTCAAACTGAAGAAATGATGTCATATTAGCCGTCATTTTCTTCTACTCTGGAAGGAGCTTTAGTACTTTTGTATCAATCAGAGCCTGAAGTATATCTTTGAAGACATAACAGCTTTTGGTGGGGTGCCCTAGCATCCTATGATACAGACAGTAGTTAGGATTGTCGGACTTGCCGACTTTCTCAGGACGTCTAGCTTCAAAAAGCTTCAATCTGTTGCTTGTTGAGCAACTTGAATAATGAATTGACGTATTCGTAGCGTACTGCTTATTGGCGCGTGGCTGACTTGATGAACCTCCCCCTCTGGTTAGCTGAGATTTCACAGGGGATTTTATCTCTGTCGCCAATGTATCCTTTCTTTTTGATTGAAAAGATATTTCTGGCGCGCGCCTTATCGATTTTTCGGGTCGGGCTTATTTTCTTCCGCCCTAACCCTGGCGATAATTTCTTCAACCTGTTCACCTTGCTGGACCAACTGCTTTCAGGTGCGGCTTTCAACAACCCCTATCTGGGTTAGAAGTGAAGTTTATAGATTGTGGCGGCATCTTTCTACCAGAGTGGCCTGGGTCATTCCTCTAGGACATCGGAGTGCCATATTCTGTAATCTCTCCACAAATATTTTAACTGACTCTCCCTTTCACTGCTTTGTTGCCAGGAGAGTGGGCATCGTAATTTTCAAGTCGTCTTCAAAGAAGCGTATCGAGAAGAGCTTCTCCAAATCATCCCAGTTTTTTATGAAGCCTTCTGGGAGTTCCATGAACCATTCAAAGGCAAGCCCTTTTAGAGTGCCGATGAACAAACGTGCCAAAATGGCATCATTATCTACTACATTTCCTGTCTGAGACTTGAAGTAGTAGATGTGTTGGTTCGGTGATCCTTTGCCGTCGAAAGCCTGTAGGGTCGGAGCTTTGAACTTAGGAGGGTATGGAACAGGGTCCCACTCAGTCAGATATGGCCGGACCACTCCTGTTTTTTGGAGGCCTTTCCGGTCGGTAAGGACTTCTAGACGCTGCTCCAATTGACTCATTCTTTTAGAATGAATACCCCCATTCTCCGGGTTGCCTTCCTATTTACACGAGGATTTAGATGACTCAGAATTAGATTGCCTCTTCTCCTCGATATGTACGGAAGATGAGATTTCTCCTTCTTTTCCTTACCTTTAGACTTCTTAGAAGAAGCTTTGTCGGTTGACTTCCTCTTGTCTTCAAGCAATTGTGCAAGCATATGCTTGAGGGTATCGAAGATTCTTATTGAGCGCGAATCATATCGAATTGTTCCCTCTGTACCTAGGCTTGCTATTCAAAGCGCCTGGCCATTTCCTTGGGAGTATTTGTCATGTATGCAAAGGCTTCCTTCTCTATAGAAGAGTTCGCGGCCTGCGATTCTGCAATGGCGGAATGTGATTCACTTACTTCAATGCCCCGAGCTAGGACACTGCAGTTGATCAAGGCGACCACACCAGTTCGAGTGCGAGTATGTCGGTACACTCCTTCTGGTTCCGTGTCAGACTCATCGGAGCTGACCGCCAGTTGTTTTTCCCTACTTCTGCTTGTCATGTTTGCTGTGACTTCAGGGTACTTGATTGTAGAAAAAAGTGATAAGAATTATCGTTTAGCTTTAGGCTAAAGGGTTGTGTCCATGAGGAGAAATGCGATGAAAGCTTTTCGGTATTTTTGTTTAGAAAGCTAAGAATGGTGCTGGTTTTTTAGTTGAAAAAAGAATGGAGAAAAGGGAAGTGATTTAAAGAAAAACATAAAATTTAGAGAAGATTTTGAAAAAAATGATCTTTAAAAATGATGAAGATTGTTTGGTTGTTTTTAATAAAGGAAAAGATCTGGGCTTACTAATGTTTTACTCAACTACGTACTTATCTCAAGAACATTTAGGTGCATCACTTTTATCATAGGCAAAAACTTTTACTTTCTTTTAATGTCCAAGTAAAACAAATAAGATGGTTTGGTTTAAATCTTAAACCCTTTCTTAACACATCATTAAAAAGAGAATGTTAAACCATCAAGCGCGAAGAAGCAAGTATGAAATAAAAACAGTTTAAAATGATTTGTGTTTTGAAAGTCTAAGTTTAAATTAAAGCCATCCTCTTGTGCTTTCAAAAACGAAGTTTAACTCAGGTATTTTTCTAATTCAAAAGAGGTGCTTTCTTCAATCAATCAAGAGAGAGGAGGTAGAAGAGATTAATTAGTGAGCCCAGAAGATGATTTAGCTACTCATGATGAAAGGAAAACAAACAAGAGAATGAAAATCAAATATAAACATACCAAATTTGAGTAGAGTTGAATAAGCGAGTTGAAGCTCCTTTGATTGTCACTTCAAAGATGATTACACACTCAATTCCATTCTTCTCTCTTTGTTGGTCCAAACTGAAAATAAAGAGGAGATACAACTTCTCTGAACTATCTAACAGTACTCCTAAAACCCTAAAAATAAATAAGAAATTTAATCCTAGTGTTCGCTTTCTTTTTCAATACAGAACCCTGCCTTTTATAGGCAAAACCCAGAGGGAAAGGAGTGAGGAGATAAGGGAAGCAAACGCTCCCCTTATCTCCACCAACAAGCCGCGGATCCGCGGCCAGGATGTGGCAAAATGGTCACATCCTGGTGGAGATCTGGCTGGCGTAGGTTTTGATTCCTTTTGTCTGGCTGGTTCACTGTTTGGCTCTGATTCTAATCTGATCTTTGGTGATTCTGAAGCTAACCGATTTGAATTCTTATAAAACCAAATTAACCGGTTTTCAACCTCTCTGATCTGTCATAATCTGTCGTGATCTTCTGATTTCAAATTAATTCTGAATTAAATCAGAATTTGATAGGCTTTTAGGCTTATTTTTTCTTCCCTTTCCTTAAGCAATGGACCTGAACTTAATAAAGAAAATAAGGCTTTATTAATAGGATTTATTAGATAATAAACATGGTAATGTGATAATAAATATGCAATATATGTGACCGATCAACCCAATACTTATCTTTTGCTCGCCCTCGAGCAAAACATCAAAACTAATCCAAATCAATTATTATGCCACTTTCGTAGGTCACTCGATTGCACTGAGCATGTGTAACAAGCCGTTAAACCTCTAGGCTACCCCTAGAGGACGAGTTTATCTCGTGAGGGTTGTCAGTAGATTGCAGCCACAAAATCCATAAAGAAACAGAAAAAAGTTAGTATTTTCGAAAAGCATTTTGAAAAGAGAAAATAATTGAAGTATATTTGTGAGAGTTTAAGTAATCTATAAGTTATAGGAATATCAAATATTTTCATTCTTAAACTTAGTCTCTATTCAAAAATATGTCATCAATCAAAGTAAGGGGTCAAATTGTATTTCTCATCTAGTTTATTACTTTCCCTGAGTCATATGCACCATCGTTGCTATGAAGTTTGACTAAGGGTTCTTTAACATTAACTCCTATACCTTATTTATATTTATTTTTGGTGGTATTTATTCCTCAATTTCATTAGGCTTTCTAATCTGCCCATGTAATGAGCCTTTAGTCCGTGACACCCAAACCGGACAGTTTTAGGGCACCGGGTGAAAACACCCCTAAGGACTTAAACACTCGAGCAGACAATGCCACAAAACCAAGGTTTTTTTTATAAAATGTACCCCTTTTAGGCATGAATACTTATACTTCATGAGGCACAAATATTCAGCTTAATCAGAGGATTTATATATTTTTTGTCAAACTTATCTAATTATCTTTTACATAAATACCAAGGCTTGCTTAGGCCAAAGTACCTAGCTAATCAATAATTAGATTTGCATATATTTTTTTTCTTTTTTTTTATAAGGCATATGAATTTTTGTCTTTGAGCCCTAAGTGTGTAAGTGTAAAATGTACATATTTCTTCAAGGTAAAGATCAAGACTAAATTACTTTCATTAATTTTATTCCTAACCCTGAAAATCAAACAAGTTATCTTATTTTGACCAAGTATAAGAAATCCTAATTATGATTTTCCTATTCCTTAAAATTGATTAACTTAATTTCTCACCAAAAAAAATATCAAAATATTGTTCTTACCTTCCAAAAAGTTTTTTCTTTTTTCTCTTATATATATATATTCTTTGTTTTCTTTTTTTTAGTTATATTAGTCATGTTAGAGCCCTCCCCCCACTTATCTCATGCATTATCCCCAATGTATGAAAGAAATGTATAGATGCATGAAATAAAATAAAAAAGAGGAAAGTTACCGATACACTCGGTCGAAAAGACCCATAGCCGGCACCGATTCTAAGAAAGGTTTAAGGCGTTGACCATTTACCTTAAAGTCATTTCCATTCTTGGTGTCACTGATCTCTACAGCACCGTGTGGAAACATGATTTTGACAACGAATGGCCTGGTCCATCTTGATTTAATTTTCCTGAAAAAAGATGAAGCCTAGAATTATAGAGTAAGACTTTTTGTTCAGGGACAAAAGTTTTTCTTATGATGTGATGTGTTTATCATGAAAAATCTTAACTCTATCTTTAGTGATCTTAGCATTTTCATAGGCCTCATTTCTCAACTTCTCTAATTCAAAAATTTGTAATTTCTGAAGGTCACCGGCCTTAGTCAAGTCGAAATTCAACTGCTTGATTGTCCATAAGGCCCGGTGCTCTAATTCAACGGGTAGGTGGCAAGCCTTTCCAAAGACTAACCTATAAGGAGACATCCCTAGAATCGTCTTGAAAGCGGTCTTGTAGGCCCATAAGATGTCTACAAGTTTGGTGGACCAATCTTTCCGATTTTGCTTCACAGTCTTCTCCAAAATAAGCTTGATTTGTCCATTGGAGACCTCAATCTGCCCACTAGTTTGAGGATGATAAGGTGTGGACAACTTGTGAGATATGGCATACTTTCACATAAGAGTTTCAAAGGATCTATTACAAAAGTGAGTACTATTATCACTGATGATAGCACGAGGGGTTCCGAAGCGTGAGAAAATATTCTCTTTCAAAAACTTTATGACAACACTGTTATCATTAGTTCAACTAGGAATGGCTTCTACCCACTTGGACACAGTCCACAGCAACCAATATGTATTGGTTTCCAAATGAGTTAGGAAATGGACCCATAAAGTCGATGCCCCAAACATCAAAGAGTTCTATTTCTAGAATTGGGCTGAGGGGCATCATATCTCATTTTGAGATCCTTCCCACAATCTGGCATCTAGGGCACGTCTTGCAAAATTCATAAGCATCTTTGAACAAAGTAGGCCAATAGAACCCACTTTATAACACTTTTTCAGCAGTTTTATGGGACCAAAGTGTCCACTGCATGCAAGTTCGTGACAAAAAGATAAAATACTCTTAACCTCTCCATTGGAAATGCATCTCTTAATAATTTGGTCAGAACAGTACTTAAAAAGATACGATTCCTCCCAAAGAAATATCGGACTTGAGATAAGAACCGGTATATATCGTTTTTGGACCAATGAGACGGAGTTTGGTTAGTGACTAAGTAATTCACTATATTGGCAAACCAAGGTTCTCTAAAGACAGCTAAGAGATTTTCATCAGGAAAGTCCTCATTTATAGGCAATTCATTGCATGGAGAATTTGGGATTCGTGAGAGATGGTCAGCAACGACATTTTCTACGCCTTTCTTGTCTCGAATCTCGAGATCAAATTCTTGAAGAAGGAGGATCCAACGAATGAGTCGGGCCTTGGCATCCTTCTTCATCATGAGGTACCTACGCGCAGAATGATTGGTAAAAATGATGGTTTTGGACCCTAGTACGTAGGGACGAAATTTCTCTAAGGCAAACACTGCTGCCAAGAATTCCTTCTCAGTAGTAGTGTAGTTCAATTAAGCATCATTGAGAGTCCTACTAGAGTAGTAAATCACGTGCTGCTTGTTATCAATGCGCTGTCTTAGGACAGCGCCTATGACAAAATCAGAAGCGCCGCACATGATTATGAATGACTTCGACCAATACGGTGCAGGTATGATTGGTGCAGAAATGAGCTCTCTCTTAAGCTTCTCCCAAGAATTCATACATTCAGTATTGAAAGTGAAGGATGCGTCCTTAGCTAACAGATAAGTCAAGGGTCTAGCAATCTTACTAAAATCCTTGATAAATCTTCGGTAAAAACCGGCGTGTCCTAAGAAGGATCGAATATCCTTTACGCATTTGGCCATGGGAAGCTTAGAAATAACCTCAATCTTGGCTCTATCCAGTTCAATTCCTTTCTTGGAGATTTCATGACCCAAGACAATTCCATGTTTTGCCATAAGGTGGCATTTCCCCAGTTCAGTGTCAGATTTTTCTCAGCACAACGCTGGAGGACAAGTTCTAAATGGTGGAGACATTGAGTGAACGAATCTTCGTAGATGGAGAAATCATCCATGAAGATTTCTTAGAATCGTTCTATCATATCAGAAAAAAGACTCAACATGCAACGTTAAAATGTTGTTGGGGCATTGTATAAGCCAAAAGGCATTCGACAATAAGCAAATGTCCCAAATGGACATGTGAACGTAGTCTTTTCTTGGTCCTCAGGAGCAATAGAAATCTGATTATACCCCAAGTAACCGTCCAAGAAACAGTAATACTCATGGCCCGCCAAACTTTCAAGCATTTGATCAATGAAGGAGAGTGGAAAATAGTCCTTACGAGTTGCAGCATTAAGCTTCCTATAGTCAATGCTCGGATCTTCGTGGAAGTCGAGTTTGGACCAACTCTTTGTCCTCGTTTTCACTACGGTGAAACTAGATTTCTTTGGAACCGCGTGGACAGGACTAACCCATTGGCTATCAGAAATAGGATATATTATCCCATTGTCTAAGAGTTTCACAATTTCAGCATGAACAACCTCTTGCATTATAGGGTTTAATCTACGCTACGGGTCTCTTTTTGGTGTGGCATCTTCATTGAGATGAATGTGATGTTGAACTATGGTTAGACTCAATCCCTTTATATCAGTCATAGTCCAACCAATGGCTTCCCTATGTTTTCTTAGAATTACTTAAGATCTTCTTCTTGCCCTTCATTTAAATGGGAGGCAATGATGACAGGAAAGGTCTCTTGTTCGCCTAGATAGAT
The DNA here is from genome assembly GCA_038442645.1 of Agave tequilana. Lineage (NCBI taxonomy): Eukaryota > Viridiplantae > Streptophyta > Magnoliopsida > Asparagales > Asparagaceae > Agave > Agave tequilana. Next base: position 35,015 of record JAVJIF010019844.1, on the reverse strand, counting down.
GTACTTGAGATAGCAGGAAAGGCTTTCAATTCTAAAGAAGAGGAAGGCTCACTGAAAGGATGAGTCAAATTTGTTGGCTCCATATTTGGTGAAATAGGGTTCGAGGCCTAATTTACAGCAGACTCAACAACCTGATCACGATTAAAGTTGTCAGACTCTAACCCGAAGTCACACTCAGTTTGTAGTTTCAATTCTTCCATGTGTTCACTTGTTAAGTTTTCAATGAGGCTGACTTCAAATGTTTGGTCCTCAACATCAGGGATTGTTTTCCTAGGTTGAAGACATTGACTTCTCTAGTCATGTCCCCAAAGGTTAACCTCATGGACCCATTCCTACATTTGATAATGACATTGGCAGTAGCAAGGAACGGTCGCCCTAGGAAAACAGGAGTTTGAGCTCTAGGATTGGACACAGGTTGTGTCTCTAAAATCATGAAATCAACGGGGTAAATAAACTCTCCGACTCAGATAAGGACATCATTAATTTTTCCCTTTGGAACTTTCACTGAACGGTCAGCCAGTTAGATAGTGACTCGAGTTGGACTAAGATCGCCCAACTCGAATTGTTGATAAACAGAGAATGGGAGCAAGAATGGGAGCAAGTTGATACTTGCCCCCAAGTTAAGAAGTGCATGACTAATCTCGGCTTGTCCTATGGTGCAGGCAATGGTAGGACAACCTGGATCCTTGTTCTTGACAGGGATCGGACCTGACAGTAGCTCACTAATGTTAGTAGTTAAGAAGACCTTTTTGGGTACATTAATCTTTCTCTTCTTAGTGCACATGTCCTTAAGAAACTTAGCATAGGATGGAACTTGTTGGATGGCATCAAGAAGTGGCACATTTATCTTCACTTGATTGAAGATCTCAATTATCTTATTCATGTGCGGATTTTTCTATTATTTTTCAGCCTATTAGGAAATGGTACTATAGGCTGGTGCACCTGACTGGTTGACTTATCTATTTCAAATTCGTCAGATTTGGAAGGATTGGGATTAGATGAGGTGGATGCTTGATGCGGTTGTGTTGAATGGGATTAGATGATATTGACACTTGATTATCAATTTTCTTTCCCGACCTCAATATATGAACAGCATTACATTGATTCAATGATTGATCCTCAGCTAAATGAGCTTGTTGAGAATTTCTAGGATTCATTATTGGCTGACTAGGAAAGGTATCCTTTTGTCTCTCAGTCTGTAGATTGGCTAATTGGTTCATTTGAACCTCTAACTTCTGTATAGTTTGCGTGAGAGAATCTTAGATTTTCATGTATCTTTTCATGTTTCTCTCAAAGTCAGTCATTCTCCTTTCTAGTTGAGGATTCTGGAAGGAAGATTGTGAAGCTTGGTTGGGAAAGTTTTGTTGATAGTATGAAAAGTTAGGTGGATGGTTGGGAGAATTATGATGGAAATTGGAAAAATTGTGTTAATGATTGGAAAAAGTATTGCCATGATGGAAGTGGCTTGTATGATTTAACCGTGAATGGTCATTGTTATTTTGGCTCCATGAGAAATTCGGGTGATTTCTCCAACTAGGATTATACGTTGGTGTTGTTCGGCCTTGAAAAGGCAGCATTCATCGGTTCTGAAAAATATTGTTGAGCTTGAAACACATGACACTCCTCAAACACATGATTCATGACTTGACATTAAGTACAGTCCGGAGTTGAAAATTGGTTTGGGTTGACATAATTGACTGGACTTGGTTCTTTAGTTTCTAAAGCTTCCAGTCTTCTCGCTAGGTTAGCTAACTTAGCCTCGTTAACTATGGATGATTCAATAGAATGGAGACCTCCTTTTAAAGAGATGGAGTTTGAGTTCCTCGAGATTTCAGTAGTAGGTTCCCATTGGATGGTCTTTTTAACTAGATTCTTATATAAATCACATCCTTAATTCTCATCCTTCTGCAAGAATCCCCTTAGTACATGCTTTCTAAGAGGGTCTTGGTAGAGTAGTCTAAACCGTCATAAAGAATTTGGCATTGTCATCATTTCTCTATTCCATGATGAGGACATTAGACATGAGGTCTTTAAAATATTCAAAGTACCTCAAAAACGGTTCACTAGGTTTTTATTTGAATTGCATGATGTTTTTCCTAATGAGAGTGGTCTTATGAATAGGATAGAATTTCTTCAAGAAGACCTTGATGAAATCATCCCAAGATGTGATAGAGCCGGCCGCTAAGCTGTAAAGCCATTTCTTGGCTAAGTCTTTAAGAGCGAAAGGGACAAATCTCAACTTAATAGCATCATCTACAAGGTGTGGGATTTTCATCATTAGACATACTTCCTCAAATTCTCTTATGAAGAAATAAGCATCTTTGGACTCTAAGCCATGAAACTTGGGGAGTGTGTTGATGAACTGAGGCTTGAGCTCAAAATTGTATTCACCAACCAATGGAAGTTGGATATAAGATGGAAATGAGGTTCTAATGGGATAGAACCTATCATGCAAAGATGTTGGTTGAGTCATAACCGGATTTGGTCTTGGTTCAAACTTGGGTGGTAATGTGTTTCTAGTCAACCTAGATGAATTAGAATCCCTTGACCACACTTGCATGCACAAACACAATCGCAAACAAGTTCACCAATAGTCAACAAGAGCAAACAATCACGCCTAGTCTAAGGTAACCTTAACCTAGAAAACTCCTAACTGGTTGATTGTCCACAGGAGGTATAATGCAGACTTTGACCACAAGCTAATCAGCCAGGTCAGGGCAAGATTGGTGGGAGGTATCCGCGCAAAAGCGACGGACCTAATTAAGCCAAACCACTAGCCTTCGGGATTTCACCCTTCAATCCCTTTCCTAGATACTGATTTGGCAAGAGTCAAATTCTAACACCTTCCCCCTTAAGTAATCTCCTAGTGAGTTCGAGATGTCCCTAAGATCAACGTCTATCAGATTTTACTTAGGCTTAGGTTGTACGTGCTTGGAGATGATTTCTCCCCACCTTATCTTGATTTGAGTTTTACCCTTAGAATTGATTGTGCAGAGTGTGCAAGATATAGAAAAGTAACATTCAAAAGCAAATATCACCCAAGAATGTTTCTTAAACTATATGTTATGCATATGTACCTTATTTCCAGCTATCTTCAATAGTAAATGTAAAATAAACGTAATTAGACAAATCCCTAGAATGCAAGTCTAAACGTTTTTTTAAGCAATTAACAATCACACTAATTATTGTTGGATTAAAAATAGGGAGTGTGAATATCAAATATAGTAAGAATAATAACACACAAAAACTTTAATATGTCCTGCAAAAAGGAGTTTTTAGTAGTCCAACAAAAATTTTGACTTTTGCACTGCAATTTCTTGAAATTCTGTTTCCTGCTTTCGAGAGTAGCAGTACGGAATAGTAAGTCTTCTCCTGCAAAACTTGAATGCTAAATCTGAATCTTGACTTCCCTGAAATAAGACACCAAACTTGTTAAAAAACAAATACACCATTCCCTCCCCAGCAACGGTGCCAAAAATTGATTGTAGAAAGAAAGTAATAAGAATTACCGTTTAGCTTTGGGCTAACGAGTCGTGTCCACGAGGAGAAATGCGATGAAAGCTTTTCGGTATTTTTGTTTAGAAAGCTAAGAACGGTGCTGGTTTTTTAGTTGAAAAGAGAATGGAGAGAAGGGAAGTGATTTAAAGAAAAACTTAAAATTTAGAGAAGGTTTTAGAAAAAGTGATCTTTAAAATGATGAAGATTGTTTGGTTATTTTTAATAAAAGAAAAGATCTGGGCTCACTAATTTTTTACTCAACTACGTACTTATCTCAAGAACATTTGGGTGCATTACTTTTATCATAAGCAAAAACTTTAATTTTCTTTTAATGTCCAAGTAAAACAAATAAGATGGTTTGATTTAAATCTTAAGCCCATTCTTAACACATCATTAAAAGAGATTGTTAAACCATCAAGCGCGAAGAAGCAAGTATAGAATAAAAATAGTTAAAAAGATTTGTGCTTTAAAGGTCCAAATTTAAAATAAAGGCATCCTCATGTGCTTTCAAGAACGAAGTTTAACTCAGTTATTTTTCTGATTCAAAATAATTGCTTTCTTAAAAATCATTCAAAAGAGAGGGGTACAAGAGATTAATTAGTGAGCCCAGAAGATGATTTAGCTACTCATGATGAAAGGAAAACAAGAGAATGAAAACCAAATATAAACATACCAAATTTGTGTCGAGTTGAATAAGCGAGTTGAAGCTCCTTTGATTGTTACTTCAAAGATGAATTACACACTCAATTTCACTCTTCTCTCTTTGTTGGTCTAAACTAAAAAATAATGAGGAGATACAACTTCTCCGAACTATCTAACAATACTCCTAAAACCCTAAAAATGAACAAGAAATTTAATCTTAATTTTCGCTCCCTTTTTCAGTACAGAACCCTGCCTTTTATAGGCAAAAACCCAGAGGGAAAGGAGTGAGGAGATAAGGGAAGCGTTTGCTCCCCTTATCTCCACCTACAAGTCGCGGTTGGCCGCGGATCCACGGCCAAGATGTGGCCAAATGACCACATCCTGGTGGAGATCTGGCTGGCGTCAGTTTTGGCTCCCTTTTGTCTGGCTGGATTCACTGTTTGGCTCTGATCTAATCTGATCTTCGGTGATTCTCAAGCTAATCGATTTGGATTCTTATGAAACCAAATTAACTGAATTTCAACCTCCCTGATCTGCCATAATCTGCCCTGATATTCTGATTTTGAATTAATTCTGAATTAAATCAGAATTTTGATGAGCTTTTGGGCTTGTTTTTCTTCCCTTTCCTTAAGCAATAGGCCTGCACTTAGTAAAGAAAAATAAGACTTTATTAATAGGATTTATTATATAATAAACATGGTAATGTGACAATAAATATACAATATATGTGACCGATCAGTACTCTATGTCAGCGAAGGCTTTCCTTCTGTGGAAGTGACACCTCTTGGCTAATCGGGAGATCAAGGTCAATCGTCTGAATACCGACTGTTTGCTTGTATGTGAGCTGCAGCGGCATTCAGAGAACATTGCCGTGATGAGCCGTTCATAGCAACAAGATGGAGTGATCTGATTAGCACTCTTTTTCTTTGTCAAATAATCTCTTAGATCCGTCGGAAGGGGATCAAAGAGATTAGCCTTGGGTTGTCGAGGGCTTTTCAGCTTCTGAGAGCCACCCTTTCGTCGAGAATCTGAGATGCAGGGTTCAGAAACGCGGAGCTCATGTTGTGTAGAACAGGCGCAGCTCTCGCGTTTTGACTTTGAAACGTGGGTCTCGTGCCTCTGTTGAGCAGAGACACGGACTTCACGTTGCTGATTGTCGTGACGATTGAGACACGCGGACTTTCTCAATTCTGCGTTTGGTTGTAGAGATGCGGGTCTCATATCTTTGAGAAGAAACACAGACATCACGCTGTTGAACGTCGCGTTTGGGAAGTGAAGTCTCGGAAACGTAAGTCTATTAGGCTTCACATTTTGGTCTCCATACGCAGACTTCGCGCGTCTGACGTAACTTAGAAGAGACACAGGTTTGAGCCTCGCATTCTGTATCTGCTGAACAGATTCTTGCACCTGTAGTTGACGCGCGTGTCATCTCTGTCGATGTTCAGTGTTCTGGTTACGCCGTACGGGTTGTTGGGAACCTCCGACAACCTGGAACTGAGGAAGAGGACGGCATGAACGGGCTGAATATCAGCAACGCTAACCTCGCGGGTCTCGTGGGAGACGTTGACGCGGGTGTTACGTGTGATGTGATTAGCCATGGCACTCTTCTTGTCAGTCGCATCTGAATGGATCTCAGAGCGGACTTGAGAGCGGGTCCCCGAGGAGACCTTATGGTACCACCGCAACCTAGGGCTCTTAGCACCAGAAGAGAGGAACTCTTCATACTTTTCCTGGTCAAACTCCACGACAAGTGATTCAACCATTTTTACCATGTAGGTGACGTCACCTTGCGCCATGACTTGCTCATCGGTAGAAAAAGTAATCCTCAGCGGAGGCGTCATCTCTTGTTTGGTGGGAAAATTGAAGACGTGTGTAAATTCTTTATTTGATTGTAAAGAAAATTACAACGGATCAATAATCCGATTACAAGAGGGGGAAGATATTCAAGCTCAAATCTCCCCTTTGTTTAATGCCAGGCTCTTGATGTAGCGATGGAAAGTGAATCTTATTTTCCGTTGACCGGGTGAACGTCACTATCTTCTGGGAAATCTTCTCTTTCGGATTATGGGTGAAGTAGCACAACTCCTGTCCAATAAAATCTCAAAGAGACTTGAGGCAAAACAAAACTTGTACTCAGCAAACTGTTAGAAGAGTCAAACTCTTTTGTATTCCTCAGCTAGAGATTCTAATTTCTCCGGGATTTGCAACCAAAAATCTCCGCTCCCTCTTCAGTAGCAAACTGAAGTATTTATAGGGTTTCATGGGTAAAACTGTCCCCTAAAAATACGCTATAATGGGGGTTAACTCCCTCATTACGTGGGCAGTAATTGACCCAGTAATGAGGGCAGTTATAACCAAGACGCAGGCTTTGAGCCTCGTGTTTTGTCGCTGAAGTAATGCATGAGAAACGCGAATTCCCAGTTCTGCGTTAAGCTTCAAGTGAGACGCGGGCTTCGCGCTCTGCATCTGGATAGAATGTCGGAGGTGCGAGTTCCAAGCTCTGCATCTTGGCCATTGCAGTGAGGCAGAGACGCGAGTTTCGACCCTTGCGCTTTGATACTACAGTGGTGCTGAGACGCGGGTTTCGAGCTCTGCGTCTTGGTTATTAAGATGTGGGTTTCTACTTTCACGTCTTGATGCCGTACTAGTGGCTGTGCCGCTTTGCGTCTAGAGTTTGGACTCTACTTTCTGATGACTTTATCCTAGTGATTTTTGGATAGTGTACAGTGTAACATAAGAGTTTACACACACTTATGAAATATGTCATATCACATCCATATTCATGATCCAAACTATTAGATGTAATCTAAATATTTTAAAACTCATATGGATCAAATTTCATGTGAACTAAAATTTTATAACCTCTCCATCTCATGATCTAAAAATGAATGGTCTGTAGCAGTCTTAAAAGCCGATTTTCTTTTTTATTTGCTTGATTTGTGAGTTTAAAAAGTTTCAATTCACATCAAATTTAACGCATATGAGTTTTAGAACATATAAATCACATTTAATTGTTTAGGTCATGAATATGAATGAGATACAATATATTTTCATAAGTGTGTAAACTCTTATGTTACACCCTACTGCATTAAAATAGGAATTAGGGATTAATAAGGCAAGATTTTCTTGCTTTCTTTAGAAGCTTGCAGCCATAAAGATTATAGAGAGAGAAAAAAGGGGAATGGTACATGTCAGTTTAACCACTGAAAATAATGTGACAACTAATTTGTATTCTAAAAGTGAAAGAAAAATATTTGTTTTGCAATTTATTTAGTTTCTTTTTTCATCTTCTAAACAAAGGAAGGTTTCTTCTCTATCAAGATTGGAGAATGACATATTTCACTAAATTTCAAAACACAACCAAAACATAAAATTAATCACTAATACAAGAAATAATCTACTAGCATAAATTATTGTCTCTGTGCAGGCTGCAGAAAACCAGAAACATAGTAGTGAAATCATCAGTTTGCAAATTACAAAATTTCAGAAAATTCCAAGCTCCAAACTTTTAATGCAATTAATTCCATTTTTTTTTTTTTATTCTAAAGAAGTTGGACTTGCTTCTTGATGGAGAGTGACATGTTCTCCAAAAACGCACCAAATTTATAAATACTAAAATTTAAAATACAAGACTACAATACAGTGAAATCAGTCTTATTGCATTCTTCATGGAGGAGAAACAAAAGAGAAATTAAAAAAAAAAAAAAAAACAATTATACAATAAAGCCCCCCTCTCATCATAAATTAGAAATCCCACAGAAAAAATCAGGGCGGCTAGCATTTCTTGTCAGAATTTGCGATCAGATTCCTCCAGAGGTAGCGGCCGCTGGCCATGTCCACACAGGTCCAGAACCCAGTGCAGATTGCAGATCCAACCTTGAAAACAGCAAAAATTGTCAACTCAAGATCGAGATCGAGATCGAGAGAGAGAGAGAGAGGAGAGAAGAGAGGGGGTGGAGACTTTAGCAAATAAAGGTAAAAACACACACCTTGTTGCAAAGGGGAAGCTGCTCTTTTGGGGAGGTCTCCTCAAGTTCTTGATTGTTGTTGTTCTCTTCAGGCTGGATCTTGAGATTTCTGAGCACGAAGAACCCAGCCAAGGTTGCAGAGAGAAAGATGAGCAGAACTCTTAATGGACACATCTCTCTCTTCTCTCTTCTCTCTCTGTGCAGCGATTTGGGTGAGATTTTGGAGAGAGATTGAGCAGAGGTGGGTTTCTTTTTTTGAGCTGTGACTTTTTGGTAACACAGGCACGAGGGAACAGGAAATATTTTTTAATACTAATATAATGTCGCTGTCGGTAAAAAATTGACTGATCAGTCAGGATAAAATATGAAGAGAGCAAAAGGAGGAAGAAAGGGTGTGTTTGGTTGCAAGTAAAGAGGCAGAAGTAAAGAAATAGTGAAGTGTAATTGCTCACTTTCCTATCTATTCAAACACCGGAAAAGGAAAATGAGAAAACTCATTTTCTTTTTCTTTTTTCCCTTTTACACAATCACTTCATCACTTACGGGGTGCTACAGTTAATTTTATGGTCATGTAAATCTTATTTGTAATAAGTTGTAACCCAAAACAGTTAATTTTGTGATCATGTAAATCTCACTTGCATTTTAATTACACTTTAATTTTTATTTTTCTTAATTAATTTTTATTTTAATATTATTTTGCGGTCAACTTTGTGGTCAACTTTTTCACTTTCACTTTCACATTCACATTACCATCCAAACATCAGAAAAGATATAACATTTTCCAAACCACACTTACCAACAACATCCAAGCACCAGAAAACTCTTAACCAATTCTCAAGTTCTAAAAGAAACTATTACTACTTCCTCACTTCCACTCCTAGACAAAACAACCCCAAAGTTTCTACTTGGATCACGAGAGGAAAAAAAAAATTCGATCAATTTTGATAAAGGGGCTGTTTGGTTTCAAGGAAGTAGGCGGAAGTAAGGAAATAGGGAAGTGTCATTTCTCACTTCTCTATCTCTTCAAACACTGGAAAAGGAAAATGAGAAGACCCTTTTTCCTTTTCCCTTTTTCCTTTTACACGATCACTTCCTCACTTACAGGGTGCTACAGTTAATTTCGTGGTCATGTAAATCTCATTTGTAATAAGTTCAGTTGTAGTTCAAAACAGTTAATTTTGTGATCATATAAATCTCGCTTGCATTCTAATTACAATCCAATTTTTATTTTTCTTAATTAATTTTATTTTAATATTATTTTGCAGTCAACTTTGTGGTAAACTTTTTCACTTCCACTTCTACATTACCATCCACACCCCAGAAAAGACATAACATTTTTCAAATCACACTTCCAAACAACATCTAAACACCGAAAAATTTACTAGCTAATTCTCAAATTCTAAAGAGACTACTTCCTCACTTTTTTGCTTCCTGACTTCCCCCTATATAACCCAAAATAAATATATTCGAGAAGTTTAGAATTATTAGTAGATTATGAGTGTGTGTATTTTTCTTTGGTCCAAGCACAGGCCAATGCTTCCGGATGCTGGGGCCCACCAAGCCCTGACAGAAGGACAATGGTTGTTGAGGCTGCCAAGCTCCACCACTGACCTTTTCCCTTTCCCCTTTTAGTTAGAAAAAGGAAAAGAAAAAAAGAAAGAAAAAGAAAAAGAAAAAAGAATAAGTTTTTTGTGTATATGACCGACAAAACTTATTTATTTACACTTGAGATTAGCTGCACATGCATTTGACATTTTGCACCCATTGAATCTCTTGCGTCTCATTGATAACGTCTCATTTTTTATATTTTAGCATGAGATTAAAAATAAAAAAAAATTCTAACCCCTTATATACGAAGTCATGTGTTTGATACTTGCAAGTTGTATGATCACTATTTTATGAACGAGCTAATGAAATCCTTTTTCAAGACTCTTCTCGTATTTGATCATAAATGTTTGATGATACAAAAATACGTCATTAGAAACTACATCCATCTCAAATGACTTGAAAGGTTGTGAAATGTCTGAAAACCATCTCAGAATTTAAATATAATATTAGTAGCTTGAACGATGTAAAAGCAGAGAGAGAGAGAGAGAGAGAGAGAGAGAGAGAGAGAGAGAAGAATGTAAAGAGAAAAGAGAATAACTAGGAAGAAGAATTTTGATAATCTGTATTTTTATAAAATAAGTCTCCTCTACAATAAAAAAAAAAGAGGCTTATTTATAAATAGGTATTTAATACAAAGTAAGAAACTAAACGAAACTTGATAACCAAGAAACTCTAATTACTTAAAATTAAATAACATCTAATAAAATAATAATAAATAACATAGTAATTAATTCTTAATTATGATCTTCATCATTTTCCCTCCGTTGAAAATAACTCGTCTCTGACAAGGTAAAACGTAAATAACCTTCCAAGAGGCCAAAATCAAGACGATAGAATTCTTCTTCAGTGATCCAAGCGTCAACAGCAGGGGGACGATCCTTCCAATGAACAAGAAAGCGATGATAACCACTAGAATGTGATATAACAAACTCATCATTTAAGACATCAATAATCTCATTCGGCGGTTCTAAAGCAACAGAAGGAGCGAGGAATCAGAGTGAAAGACGTGCCTACAGAAACAGAAGAAAACAAACTGGAGGCTCGAATCTGCCTCGATAAAGAAATAAATATGCCCCATTGAAAACTAGTTCACATATCATATGGTAAATCAATTAAATAAGCATTGATCCAAGCCTACCAAGAATAGGGTAAGGCCCAATGGTTCGGGCACGTAACTTTTTAACAGCATGTTTGGGACAGCATTTAGGGCAAATGCGACCCATAATATAATCCCCTTCATTAAATTCCCTATGCCTGCGATGTGCATCCGCAGCAAGTTTATAAGTATCATTACTCATAATAAATTTTTAATCTAATCACAATATGCAAATTATTGATATATTCAGCAAAATCTTGGACATAATCAGACGGGAGATAATCAATAGATAAAAAAGAAGATCAATGGGTTGGCGTTTCTCCATAAACAATCTAAAAAAGGATCTTACCTGTCGACATGTTAACAGAATTATTGTACGCAATCTCAGTATATGACAAAATAAGATCACAATTTTTAGGCTTTTCTCCAACCAAATGTCGAAGCAAATCATCTAAACTATAGTTAACAACTTCTGTTTGACTATCAGTTTAAGGGTGAAAAGTAGAAAAATACTTCAATATAGTCCAAACAACTTTAAAAGAGTTCTCCATAGATAGCTAACAAACATATGTTGGGGAGATTTCGCTCTCCTCGTTTTAAAATACCGCAAGTGTACGGTCATTCGATGTAACACTTGAGCGTCGATCCACAGGGACAGGTGGCTCTTACGGTTTCAATATTTTTAGGCGAATTGGGTGAAAAGTTTGTGGGTGAAATTTCTAAACTACGTGTCAATTTAAGAAAATGAAGTCAAGCACTTAGGATTGAATCCCCTAAATTAACATCAAGTGGTCAATCTCGATCTCCATACCGATATGTAGTTACTCACCAAATCTCTACTTCTAACAAGCAAACTAATTCTGAACACTAAATCTAAGTACATGGTATTGTCCACGTTACATGATCCATCAAAGACAAATAAGCTAACTGATAAATTAAATACATAAAAGGCGGTAAAACTCTAAGCATGGACCATAAACTCCAGACACATAACCTATCAAATACCTAGTGAGTCAAGAAATAATCTCCTAAAAGTGACAGGTCAATCGGTGTGTATCGTCTTAAATAGGAGATTTACTATTGACCACATGAAAATCTAACTTAGGTTCATCTCCCCTAAACACTAGAAAATAATTAGTTACACATGCTACAATTACTCACACAATAACTATCTTAATATTTAATAACCATTAAAAATCCGATAAACTAAATTTTGTGCAAAAATCGAAGCAATAACTTATACGCCAAAAAAAAAAAAAAAAAAAAAAAAAACAATAACCCTCAACCAAAGGTAGCCGTCACCATGTTGCATTAAAAACATAGAAATTCAAAAAAAAAAATAAACAATAAAACCTAAAGCCTAAAACCTAGATACGGCCTCCCTACGGCAGCCCATTTTTTTACCGTATATAATAAGGATATTTTACAAAAACGCCCCTCAACAAATATATATTATAAATTAATTCAGTTTTGACTAAGGCTGATTTTATAAATGGCTAATACGGACAACCAAAGAGTCGATTTAGCAAAAACTCTCTACACCAAAGTTGTAAGTCTTCGAATTCTCTTTACATACACATCTTGAATGACTTCTTTTGGAGTCCTGCAGCTAAAGTTATGGTCAAAATAATGTAACATATTTGAAAAGCAACCCTCAATCTTTTATAAATTGCGTGATTTTATTGCTGAAAGTAATCGGATTCCTCTTCTCTTTTCTTTACCTGTTTCCTATAAAATTCAATCAAATATACCCGAGTAGTATTATTTATATACAAATAATAGATAAATAATAGTATGAAAATGTGGTAAAAAATATGCTCATCAACATAACATTTTTATCAAACACGATCGTAGTTGGAAAGAATGTAACTTAACAATCTCTTTAAAGAACAACTTAGCCATATGTGAAATATAAGTACTTCGACAATAAGAGATAAAGTGAGATATCTTAGAAAATCTATCCACAACCACCAAAATAAAATCATGTTTTCGCGCAATTTTGAAATCCTAGGACAAAGTTCATGCTAAAATCTCTCAAAGGGTTATGTGGACAGGAAGGAGTGTGTACAAACCAATATTTTGTTTCTTAGACTTGTTTAATTGACAAGTGCGACACAGAATGACAATGAGAGCAGCATTTCTTTTCAACAAAGGCGAATAAAACTTATCATCTACCAAAACAAAGGTTTTTCTCGACCAAAATTTCTAGCTAAACCTCTAGCATGTAATTCTCAAATTAAAAAAAAAACTCTAAGTGAAGTACGAGGAATATACAACTTAACATCTTTAAAAAGATACCCCTCCCTAATAAGAAAATCACCTTGACTAGGACTAGAGTTATCTAAATCCAAAAAATATGGATTGAAGGCAGAGGAAATGAACGAGGCTTTGATTCAATTGATGTAGAACTAGAGAAAGAAAGAAAAAAGAGAATATAAAAGAGAAGGTGAGAAAATTTAGAGCGGGAGAGAGAAGAATTTCGGAGAAAGAAAAGAGAGTAATTAGAGAGCGGAAGTCTGATAACCAGTATCTTTATAAAACATGTCTCCTCTACAATGAATACAAAGAGGTCTATTTATAAATAGGCATTTAACACAAACTAGGAAACTACACAAAATTTGATAATCAAGAAACTCTAATTACCCAAAATTAAATAGGGGCATTTCGCTAAACCTCCTATGTCGAACCGTAAATAGAAAAAAAACTCAGCTTTATAATTTTGTTCGCTTCAGCCACCTTCTTTTTTAAAGTAAGGATGTGCACCCATGTGTCAAGCGCTGAAGCGTTCATCAACGACGAAAGACGAAAATACCCCTAAATAATAGCTTCAAAGAAATAGACCGACTTCGAAAATGCGCTATTTCTAAGGATTGCGACTATGTTCATTGTCCTCACAAAATGATTACAGTATAGAGTACTGTGACTTGATTGCAGTCCTCACAAAAATTTCTTATTTCTGAGGAGTGCGATAATGATCGAAAACCTCACAAAATGATCATAGCCATATTTCTAAGGATTGCGATCATGATCGCATGCCTCATAAAATGCACTATTTATGAGAACTGCGACTAGGATCGTAGTCCTCACAAAAATATCATGTTTTTGAGTTTTTATATGATTACGATCATGATCACAGTCCTCTTTGCTAGGAACGTGACCATGATAGCAATATTAACAAAAATATCTTATATTTGAGTCTTTATGAGAACTGGGACCATAATCATATTCTTAAAAGAGGTTATATTTTTTAGGCTTTGTAAGGACTACGATCGATTGCAGTTCTCACAAAATGCACTATTTCTCAGTCAGTCCTCATAGAACTCATCGTGAGCACGATCAAAACAAGATCTGTAAAAAAAAAATCGATCCCAAATTTTTTTTTGGGGCTTTCCGTCCCCTTCCAATCCTCACGGCAACCTGATCGCGATGGTCGACTCACGAATTACTTTGTGTTTGGTCAAGGTTGAGGTATAAGCAACATCAGGTATAATGAGGACAGGTAAAAATATATAAACAAGTTGTGGTGGGATGAATCAGTTTTTGCTGACGCGGATGAGGCTATAACAGATCAAATTATGACGCTGAGTTTTTTTTCCTAATGATAAAGTAAAATAGGTAGCTGTAACAAAATATTCTAATCAAATATACTTAATAAAATAATAAATAAATAACATAATAATTAATTCTTAATTATGATCTCTATCATGATCGAAGATGTTGAGATAATTATCAAATGTATATTATGCAAAACGCATCTGACAGAGCATGAGCAGTGTCTATAACGACAAATCTTTTTTGATACGAAACAAAAGGATTAAACGAGAAATACATGAAAATTTCATAAAAAAGTCAGGTAGAGAGAGACGGACTCCAAATTCACTGCACAGCTACCAGAAGCTTCACTATTGCCGGTCTCCTAATATTGTCTCTCTTTAGCACAAAGGAATTCAAAAATGAGAGGTCTTCTTTCAATATATTTTTTAAGTGAAAATATTGTAAAAGTGTGATTGTGGAACTCTTGACTAACCGCATAGTTTACGTAAAACCTTTTTTTTTTTTATATAGTCAAGGAGCGCATAAAAGCCACCCAAATGTCACGCGTGTGCTAGAGTTCGCACCAGCGACTTGTGAGTGAGCGGAGCTCTTACGAACCCAAGACGTGACCGAAATGCCACTTGTGGGGGACACGTGAAACTTGTTAGTTTCTAGGATCCAATCTGACAACTAATCAATGTCACCAATCTAATTGACCAGGTCGGTGAATATCAGGTAGGAGGTTTTCCATTCAATAAAATGTTCCTTAATTACAGAACCACCTTTCGATTACCTTCCTTGCTTAAACACTAATTAGACTGGTATAAGTCAGTCTCAATATACTGAATATCAGTATAACCCTGTATAAAAAAAATTAATTCACTTATACAGTACTTGGAGTAATGTACGCTTATAGCGAATCTCATTAAGACAATTACGTCCCCCGCTACGGTGCTAACGGGTAACTGAATGTTGGTCTCCCAAGATACAACACTCATTCACGGTATTTGGATAGTATTACCAAATCAACGTACGGTCGAACCGTAATTAACCAGTATCTTCACAGGATTATGAAAGCAGCAGGACTAAGACAAATTTCAGGGATAAAATTTGTCTTTACTTTGGAGGAACACCCACCGTAGAGAATGGAGGAAGATAGAAGAATATTCTTCTTCAGAAGTCACAGATTCAGACAACAATTCTATTAAAGAATCTGTTGAATTTTCTGAGCCTTCTTTCAGAACAAATCTGGTGGAAGTCACTTCGGAATCCGAGTTGTAGAATTCTCACTTCCTGTTGGAAGTCACTTCTGAATCTGAGTTGTAGAAGTCCCACTTCGGAATGCAGAGGAAGGAACTTGTTTTCCTTTTCTATATTGCTTCTGTGTGTTTTGAAATGAGAGAAAAGGAGCGCTATTTATAGCGCTCCGGGAGGGGCATGGTTCGGTCTGACCCGTTGCAATGGTTCGTTTCAGACAGAAACCGCCTAACTGTTCATGACGGTTTCATGTCAGCCGTTTGCGCTGATTCGGTTCGGATCCGGATGGCGGAGTGGGTACGATCCGCTGTAACCCATACCCGTGAGACTCGGTTCAAAAAGAACCGGACCAGATAAGGAACCCGAGCCCGAGCCCGGGGCCGGCTGGCCGCCGGTGGCGGCGCGCGCGCGTGTGGACATGGTTTCCCCAACTATTCGCGGCGGTTTCCTGTCAGCCGTTTGCGCTGATTCGGTTCGGATCCGGATGGTGGAGCGGGTAAGATCCGCTGTAACCTATACCTGTGAGACCCGGTTCAAAAAGATCCGGACCGGGTAGGAAGCCCGAGCCCGAGCCCGAGCGTGTGGGCATGGTTTCCCCATAATCGCGCGCGAAAACCATAAGTACCCAAAGGGCACAACCTTTATTCCCATTTTTCTCTATTTAAACACTTCAAACTTCCATCTCATGGCTAATGTGGGACTAAATACTTTTGGCTACTTTTAGTCACCTTTTGGCTTTGAATTAGGTAAACTTTAGACTTGAATATCTCATTCATTTAAAGTCGGAATTGGACATGTGAATATTCCACGTTCATCCCAATGGAAGGAGAACACACTCCAACCATTATCCAATTGATTCTATCAACTGATCTCGCCATAATTCAAATCGAAGATTCACATTTAATTCTTCATATTTCCCAACAAAACTTTATTATGGTGGTACAGTAACACTCACAAACTCTAAACATGATGCATCGTCTACAGAAACAGAATAAACGGAAGGTATCGTATTACAAATCAGTAATAACTTAGATGGCAGGTGTATGTGAAATGTCAAAAAATTGGAATAACCAAAAAGAAAATTTTGAAAAATGATGGAAAAAAAAGAAGAAAGAAGAATTGAAGGGAAAGTGACAGCGTGGACCTGTCAATTTTGAAAGCTTCCGTGGTTGGACGAGAAAATTGCTGACCGTGTATTTGTTGTGGTGGCCTGAGACGTGTAATCCACCACCTAACACTCGCGGAGAGTTGGTGGGCAGCCACCCACTCTCAATACAATTTTCTTCTCTTATCCAGCTGCTCTTCCTTCGGACTTTTTCTATGTTGTTAAAGACATCTTAGGACATTTGACTAAGAGCTGTTTGGCAATGAAACATGCTCAGAGAAAATTGAAGATATATTCAGAGAAAACTGACTGCTGTCAGGTCTCTTTTAATTTTAGTTGTTTCCCGCTCATTTTGAGAGGAAATCACTGGCAGCTCAGAGAGAAAAACTGACACAGCTCATTCAAGAAAAACCCGTGAGGCGCACATAATTCAGAGAAAAAATCATACAGATCTTCATTGATTAAGACAAAGATACCGTTTGCCCTTTGGGAACCATGTGGAGACTGGAGAGTGCATTTGAAGATATAGTTTGGCTCAAAAACATGTTATTTCCTTTTTTGAAACAAAAAATTGGAACTTGGTCTTAAATATGAAATCTCTCGTAACTCCTATTACTTCCATATTTCTTGCTAAAGCTAAGATCTAATATTTCTTCGGTTATCTTCTTCATTTTGCCAGCTGATCAGGTTCTCAATTTTAATAATAGAATAAGAAAGTTAACTAAAATTTCTAATGGATTTAATCAAAATCAGAGAATATTTTGAATTGTATTTCAACTCATTAGAGGGAAAAGATCAAGTAGAGGGCATATTTTTTCGTCCAACTTAAACTATATGAACGAAATATTAAGATTTTGTGTTGCATAACAGGGTTACAACTCCTGATGGGGGAGGACTTCTTTCTCAGCTTCACACACTAGTTTGTTTTGGGGCATAAGTGGGAAAGTGAAAAAAACTCTTTTCCCACTTTCGATGTTTGTTTGGAATCGAAAATAAGAAATGAAAAAAACCTATTTTTCTTTTCTCTTTTACACCTCTTTTATACAACTATTTTTCCCACTTCAAGTGTTCTACAGTTAATTTTGTGGTCATGTAACTCTCATTTGCAATAAGTTCTACCTCAAAACAGTAAATTTTGTGATCATACAAATTTCACTTACAGTATACTTACAGCGTGAAAAAAAAACTTCATAGTTAATATTTATTTTAATATTATTTTATTATTAATTTTGTGATCAATTTTTCACTTTAACTTCTACATTACTAACCAACACCGAAAAACACAATACTCTTTCACTTACACTTTCACATTACAACCAAACACCGGAAAAAAAATTGAACAAATCTCAATTTCTTACATTTTCTCACATTTTTCTCTCCATTTTTCACTGCCATCTTTTCCCCTCACTTCCAACAAACCAAGCAGGAGTTAAGAATCAAGATGAAAACATAAGAGCATTTCTCAACAAAAAAAAAAAAATGAAGATATAGGATGTTCATTGAATAATATAGGAGATTCCAGGGTCAATATGGAAAAAAAAAAAGAAAAAAAAAACTATTACATTATTATGTGCTAGAGATTTGTTCTCACACAGCAATGAATGCAGCACTTGGATGATGCTGCCAAAACTGAAAAACTGTTGTTGATTATGAAGTGTTGGAGAGAGATGGACCACCCACCTTCATTCCCCACAAGAAATCATCATAGAAAGCTAAATAAAACAAACATTTTCCCAAGGATTGTTCATTACAATCAAATAACAAAGAGAAACAAAGCCATCTCTGGGTCACAGTTCCTTGTATCCAAGCAAAGTTTGCACTGTACACTGATACTCAGCATAAAAAACTGAAACAGCTCCTGAATAAAAGTCTGCCTTCTCAACATGGCAACAGTGAGTCTATTTTAATCCAACTCTGATGCATTTCCCCAACAACTCAAGGCCCAAACGATGCACAAAAATGGGGCAATTTCAGTTAACGCATCAAGGAATACACCACACATGTGGAAGAAACCAGATTCGGACAATGCCAGTTGGAACAAGGGTCGAGTTAAACTAAGTATTGGTACTTCATTAAATGCCAGTTGGAAAATAGATCAACTCACGCAAGTCACCTCCTCTGGCATTTGCTTGTAATATGTTTAAGTACATTTCAAGCCGTATTACCTCCAGGCCGGCTGGTTGAAATGGAGGAGCGCAACATGAGTTTTATATGATCGTAATATTTCGTTATGGTTGAAGGTAAAGTTTTATCTGACTGCTATTAGACCAGCTTTGTTATATGGTACAGAATGTTGGGCTATAAAGAGATATCATGCCCAGAAGATGAGTGTAGCAGAGATGCGCGTGTTTCGTTGGATGTGTGATAACACGAAGAGATATAAGGTTAGAAATGAGGATATTCGTACTAAGTTAGACGTAGCCTTTATAGAAAAGAAGATGAGAGAAAATCATCTACAATAGTTTGGTCACGTGCGACATACACCAACAGATGCGCCAGTTTGACGAGTACAACGTATCAAATAAGGGCAAGTTAAAAGAGCGAAAGAGGATACCGAAGAAAACATGGATAGAAGTAATACGACACGATATAGAGACTAAAGGTCTTAGTGAAGACATATTGCTCGATAGGAATGAGCGGAGAAAGCTAATCCATATGCCCGATCCGACGTAATTCTCTTTTGGTTCATATAGCCTACCCCAAATACTTGAGACAAATGACTTAACAAACCGAGTTATCTTCACAAGCACAATCCTGAGATCACGTATAACAGCTACAGATTTGGAGCTCACCATCATCTGCATTCGTCAACAAATAAATTATACAATTGAACGAAGATCTTTACCTCTTGAATTTGCATAAGCTTGGCGAGCAACATCTATGGAGAAAACTAAATCAGTTTCGGTTAACAGGGATCTGAGGAAACAGAGACACCATCAGAATATATATAAAATACACCTTAAATAAGATAAAGAACATCTTCAGGACTACAGACTGGGGAGTTGAATAGAAAAAGGATCTTTGTCCAAGACACCATTCTCATCAACATGGAGCTGTTTGATGAGCATAAGAGTTTGAATCGAGTTTTTGTTTTTCTTTCTTGAGTATCATATTTTTCTTTTATTTTAGTACTCTTGGTTTTCTTTTAGTCCCACATAGGTTGTGAGAAGAAACTCAGGGTTGTTTAAGCCTATATATAGGCATAAGTCAAAAAAAATTGTGATGAATTTTGATCAATGAAATTTGAAATATTTTTCTAAAATGAAAATTGGAGTGAAACCCATTTCAACACGGGTTTTGGGTGTGAAACCTAACCCTCTTACCTGTTTCCTCTCCTCAAACCATAGTTAAAAGAAAAAGAAACAAAAACAGAGAGAAAATACTGCCGCCATTAACTCTACCGACGCCCTCCTCTCCTCTTGTTTTCTCCTCAGCCCGCCTTTAGCTCCCACAAAACCCAATCCCACCCTCATCGCCAACCCCTCCACCACCTGACTTCATCGTCGTCTTTCCTTTCGCAACCTCTCCTTCCTGCCTCGCCACTAGCCACCGACAGCCACCTCGACCAACTCCTACCCGCCGCTTGTTTCCCTCGCCTGGACAACCAACCTCCCTTTCCTTCCTCTGGCAACACCCAACCTCCTCCACTGCCCTTCTCTTCACCCCGCTGCCCGGCCTTGTCTTCCATTGTTGTTGTGCCTGCTTGGGCTGCCGCAGAATCGCGAGCCCTATCTGCTCACTTCGATGATGGTTGTTGTCGTGACCACTGCCCTGGATTCCCTCTCCCACCTCCTTTCTCCTCGTCGACAGCCACTGCTGTCCGATCCTCACCTTCTTCCCTAATTGCAGACCAGCGACCATCTCCACAACTGTCATTGCTGCCTTGATTACCAAGCTCATGTCAGTCCAGGCCCTGCTCATGCCCAGCCTCGGCCACGCACGAGCCCAGCCCGAGTGCGCCCGCGTCAACGATCGGGCATGCCCAATCGATGACGACTTCGCCAGCACCTTGCCTAAGCACTTCCCCTCGTGCAATCTTGCGCGAGTTCAGCCTGCAGACATCAATAACAACAATAATATCAGCCACAAAGGATACCGAATCAAAATCAGTAAGGAATCGCAGAAGCAATAACACATGAACCTGAGAAGGAATTTCTAAGTAGGTAAATTTCTAATCCTGCAATTAGATAATTGATCGGGTATAGTTTTATCTCTTATATTTTTATCCATACTTCATCGTGTCCAATATTACTTTGAGAATGTGTGATTCTGTTCAAACCAGTAGTTCATTATCTTTGATATTGCGAGTAGAAAACAATTACACGTATAACATGGTATTAGGATTATTTTGTTGAGGTTAGAACTGTCTAACTACACTTGCAATTAATTGTTTAAATCCTTCAGCTAATGTTAGAGTTTTAAATTATTTCCTACCAAGATTGTAATTTTGGTGAAGCGTCGCGAGTTCAAATTTATCACTGATTCGTTACATCACACACACATCACACACGACGCACGACGAATGTTTCACATCAACCTCAATTAGGTTCTATCAAATTGATAGAAGTTTGCCGGGTGAAGAGGGGGTGGAGATATTATAAGTTAAAAAAACAATGAACTAAGGGTGCTCGTAACATCTCCGGAGAGAGAAATTTGCTTGCCACATCAATGACAAAGATGAGATTCGTCTCCTGAGATCAAGGAAGAAAGATTTAGCTTGAAATACCTATTGATTCCTCTCATACCACACCATCCAAATGGTTGTAATGATGACGCAATCCTAACAGTCAACTTCACTTTGAGGAATATTAGAACGCCAGTCATCCCAAAGTGAGACAATAGTTGGAGGCCAAGATGTAAGAGATAATCGACTCATTTCCCGCACACAAAGTTCTAAAGTGAAGGGTATTGAAGAAAAATGTGCACGACAGTTCTCGATTGTCATCGCATCAATACTTCTCTTAGCAAGATTGTTTGTCGTAAGTAGACAGTCATGAAAAGCAAGCCACATGTGGATCTTAGCTTTGAAGAGAGCTTGGGCAGTCCAAAGCCATCAGAAGTAATTATTTTCCTTATGGTAACTCGTTAGTCTTCTGCTATAGCGAGAGTTGACGATGAAGATGTCATTTTGCTTGAACCTCTACATTCGAACATCTAGGGAGATGGACAAGTGCTTCGGTTGGAGGGTCAGGAGATTTTTGAAGTCATTGGGAAGATTTAGATGTGACCATTTTCTAAATTGTGGAGCCTTAAATCACACATCCATCCACAGGTAAGTTTGTTTATCCATCATTAAAGATGTGTATATTGTAAATCCAAATAAGCTGTGGAATTTGGTAGCATGTCATCACCCACCCAATGATCTAGCCAAAATCGAGTGGACCCACCATTCCCTACTTAAAAATAATGTTTGAGGCAAAATCTATGGGAGCCTTGAGAACTCTCCAAAAGGGTGAAATGTGTTCGTGAATAGTAGATTGTAAATCATAGACCCTCCTTTCATAATAATAATTGTGGAGAATAAGTGTCACCCAAGAAGGATGAGGATTATAAAAGAGCCTCCACCACCATTTAGAAAAGAGGACAATATTGAACACTCTAAGGTTGCAAACATCCAATCCACCTTGATTTTGTAAGAACAAACAAGTTGTCAATTCACAAGACAAAGCCCCCACAAATGTCCTTGGTGTATTTCTAATAAAAGGCCCGACGAATGCGGTCAATGGCAGAAATCACTCATTTTGGAAGGTAGTAGAAAGATATAAAATGGAGAGATGATGCGGAAAAAATAGTTAACAAGAATAAACCTTCCACCTCTATAGAGAGCATTGCCTTTCCAAGTAGAAAGTTTCTAAATTTGGATGGTATTGTCCTGTTAGTTTTTTCTCCAACCCCTTCACACCAACTAGGATTATAGACAAATGATTTGTCGAAGTTGATTTTTAGTCCGGATGGAGACATTACAAGTTAAACTCTCTTCTTCTAGCCTTCATTTTCTTCATTTTACCGGGGGAGCCAAGATAAACGAATACGTGGCACTTGATTCCATCGGCGCATCGGGAGGCCAATTAGTTGGATGGAATGACAAACTCTTTGAGAAAATTGGTCAATTCTCAATTAGTTTCTCTATTTCAATGAGGCTAAAGGAAAGGGCTAGAAAAGACATTGTGTCTTCCTCTATTTCATTTAATTCATATTGTGCATGTCAACAAGGGCGTGTTGGTTGCAAGAAAGTGGGCAGAGGTAAGGAAATAGGGAAGTATAATTTCTCACTTTCCTATCTATCCAAACACCGAAAAAGGAAAATGAGAAAACTCTTTTTCCTTTTCTCTTTTTCCTTTTATACAATTATTTCTTCACTTTCAGGGTGCTACAGTTAATTTTGTGGTTATGTAAATCTCATCTGTAATAAGTTATAGGTCAAAACAGTTAATTTTGTGGTCATGTAAATTTCACTTGCATTCTAATTACAATCTAATTTTTATTTTTCTTAATTAATTTTTATTTTAATATTATTTTGTGGTCAACTTTTCCACTTTCACTTTTGCATTACCATCCAAATACCGGAAAAGACATAATATTTTTCAAACCGTACTTCCCAACAACATCCAAACACTGAAAAGCTCACCAACTAATTCTCAAGTTCCAAAGGGAACTATTATTACTTCCTCATTTCCTTACTTCCACACTTCCACCCCTAACCAAACAGCCCCGAAGTGAAAGCAATGTCAATGAAATAGAGTTCAATGATCTTAATGGGGACCTAAATTAAATTGACATTATGCTGGGGGAGGTCTTTCACATAGTCTAACAAGAAAGCAACACCCATTTATCTCAAGCTAGACCTCTTTCCCATCTCAGAATCTCAAGACCAAGAAAGCTCTCATGTTGTGAAGTCGGGGTCACTTTGCAAATGTTAAGAGGCAAAACTCATCTCCTTGATGTGGTTGACAAGCTCCATATTTCCCTTGAATCAAGGCCTCTCACCTTAGAGGAGTCCTCTCTCAAACTTCCTCAAATGAATTGGAAAAATTCAACACCTTGAAAGTCATGTGGAGGCAAAGGCCCACCCTCTTTGGCTCAAAAATGGAGATCATAACTCCAAGTTCTTCCACCATGTTGCCAATGCAACGTATTGCTACAACATTATTCCAACATTGAACCACGAAGATCAAACACTCTCTGCACATTTTGATATTGCTAGTGTCTTTACCACTTATTTTAATTCTATCTTTGGAGCATCTCATTGTCCTCTTATACATGCTAATTGGGAGGTACTTTATCGTGATTGCCCTTCATAGGATCTTGAACGCCTCTTCAATGAGGAAATTAAAGAGGTGGTCTTTGGACTTGGTGCCGAGAAAACTCCTGGCCCAGATGGCTTTCCAATTATTTTCTTTTAAAAATTTTGGGACCTAATGATGTCGGATTTACTCTTTTCACTCAATTCTACAATGGTGTGGTTAGGGGCGTGAACGGGTGAGATCCATGCCATATCCTAACTTGATAAGGAATTCGAATTCAAACTCGGGTTCAGGTCAGAATCTCCTCTTTCTTATCAAGTTCGGATCGGATTAAAATTTTAAATAGATATACTCAAGTTGAAACTAAAGTTATTTTTTAAAATGTATTTCAATTTTATTAATGCAAATTGAAAAAATAATACTTTATTTTTATAATAATATCACGTTTGATCAATTTAATATAGTGTAATGTGTGATGGTGAGTTTCATTTTATGTCATTCTCTTTTTAGGTTTGTTTTCGGGTTTCAGGTTTGAAAGCGTCATAACTGAACCCGACCCGACAAGTTCTTGTCAAACTTTTAGATCTGAACCCTACAATTATGAAGCACCGACACTTCAAAGTGAATGTTGTATCTGTGTCGGACACGTGTCAGACACCAACACTTGCAAGACCCTTACCTGACACGCATCAGACACTTCGAAATCGTGTCGGATTTAAACAACTAAAATTGCGTGTCGACACCATGTCCAACGCCATGTCGGTATAAAACAAAATTTAAAGGTTATGTTTTAGATATCTAAAAAATACATGTCACTTAAATAAACATGAAATAATGTCTCTTTGACATAAGCAAATATATTAGTAGAATCTATACATATCGCGAACTAAGTGAGGTATTAGTTAGCTTATTTTTAGATTTTTTTTTTTTGTTTTGTTTGTTACTTTATTAAAAGCTATAGATGTAAATTATTTAGATTTTATTTTGTTTTTTTTTTTACCTTTAATAAATCACATCCTATTTACTACGGGTTTTGATATGTATTTACTTACACACATTCATATAATTATATCACTGTGTTCCCGTATTGTACATTTTAAGGATTTATCATGTCGCCGTGTTCGTGTCATATCATATCCGTGTCCCGTGTTCGCGTCCATGCTTCATAGCCTACAAATATGTAAATGGTCGAATCGGGATATCAACTTTTTCGGTACTATTTACTACCCAGATGCAATGGATCTTCAATGTCTTAATTATCTATTGGTTGCCCTCATTCCCCAGAAAGGAGCATATCCTTGCTCAATGAGTTACGCCCCAGTGGCCTCCTTGCCATATGCGTAGACTATCTAAGAATCACTGAAGACTTGTCATAAATAACAGGGTCCATGCTTCAGACGCGAGGCTAATCATAGCCACTCGTGCAGAGCCAAGACGCAGGGCTAGAAGCCCGCATCTCAATACCACTGCAATGCCAAGAACGCAGAGCTCAAAGCCTGCATCTCAGCACCACTTCAGTGCTCAGGCATAAAGCTTGAAGCTCGCGTCAAAGCTTGAAGCCTGTGTCAGAGCTTGAAGCCCGCGTCTCGCACGCAAAACTTGATACAGAGTTCGAAGCTCGCATTTCAATACCACCGCGGTACCCAAACTCGGAGCTCAAGACTCGCGTTCAACGTTACCTCAACGGTTAAACGTAGGGCTCAAGCCCGCGTTCCATCTGCAGAGGAGCCCTGCGTCTCAGTTATAACTATCCCTATTACTGGGTCAAGTACTGCCACGTAACGAAGAGAATTAACCCCCATTATGAAGGATTTTTAGGGGACAGTTTTACCCTGAAACTCCTATAAATAGCTCAGTTTGCTATTGAAAAGGGGTCAGAATTTTCAGCTGAGGAATACTCATAAAGAGTTAAACTCTTCTACCAACTTGCTAAGTTTAAGTTTTTGCCTAAGTCTCTTTGAGATTTCATTGGATAGGAGCTATGCTACTCCATCTGTGATCCAAGCAGAATATTTTCAGAAGAGCTTGACGTTCACCTAGTCAACAAAAAATAAGATTCACTTTTCACCGCTACATAAAGAACCCAACCTTAAACAAAGAGAAGATATGAGCTTGAGTGTCTTCTCTCTCTTGTAATTAAAATTTGAGTTGTTGTAACTTTTCATTGATTCAAGAAAAAATTGCAATATACTTTCAACTTTCCTCCCTGTATAAGAGATGGCGACTATGCTGGGACTACTTTCTCTACTGATGAGCAAGTTATGGTGTTAGGTGACATCACCTTCATGGAAAAAATGGTTGAGTCACTTATCGTGGAGTTTGACCACGCAAAATATTAGGAGTTCCTCTCTTCTAACTCTAAGAGCCCCAGGGTGGCGCGGCCGCAGGGTCTCCTCTCAATTCTCTTCGGAGACTTCTCCAAAGATGGCATGCGCAAATAGGACTATTTCTGGCCGCGTCATGCGCATGGCCCGCATCAACGTCTCTCACAAGACCGCGAGGCCAACGTCGTTGAAGGCCAATCTTGCCATGTCCCTCCTCTTCCTCAGCTCCAGATTATCAGGGGTACCCAACAACCCGTGAAGCGTGGAATGCTGAATGTCAACAAAGGCGTTGCACACGTTGACAACAGATGAAAGAAGCCAGAAAAGCCATCTGTTCAGCAGATGCAGGACGCGAGGCTCAAGCCCGCGTCTCTTCTAAACAGCATCAGACGCGCGAAGTCCGCGTCTGGATACCAAAGCGCAGAGCTCATGAGGCTCGCGTTTCTGAGGCCCTACCTTACAGGGGCGATGTTTAGCAATGCGAAGTCCATATCTCTTCTCAGAGATATGAGACCCGCGTCTCTATGCCAGAACGCGGGACTCATGAAGTTCGCATCTCTCAAGTGTCACCAGATAAACGCAACAATCAGTAATGTAAGGTCTGCGTATCTTATCAGCAGAGGCACGAGACTCGCGTCTCAAAGCCAAAAAAGCGAGAGCTGCGTCTGTTCTACAGAATGTGAACTCCGCATCTCTAAACCCTGCGCCCTTGAGACTTGCGCCCCTGAGCTGCAATAAATTTTCCTGTTATCAGAACCTACAAACAGAAACAAAAAATTAGGTTTAGAGAATATCGTACCATTCTCTTCCTGGCAACGGTGCCAATATTTTGATTAAGGAAGAGAAAATGAATTAAAAGTAAAGTCAAGAGTTAAAATTAGAAAGTTCTTAGTCTCTTCTCAATTTAACCGCGTAGCAAGGGCTAGATGGGTCGATCCACAGGGAAGGATACGATGGAAGCTTTTTGGAACGAATTCTCTGCACAAATAGTTTGAGAAAAGAATATTGATTGTAAGAAAAGGTTTTAGTTAAGCAAAAGAGCTTATAGTCTACTACTCATTACCAGAATCAACTATTAGTCTAAGAAGGAGAGCATCATATTGAATCTATAAAAATCTATCCTAGGGTTTTGATTGAGAATCAAGTAAAATGAGTAAAAATATTGTAAAACTCAGTTAGAGTACACTAATTAAAATTAAACTTCAGTTCATCCTAGTTTTTAAGCATAGCATAAGAAAAGTCTTTTAAAGCTAAAATAATGCTATCAAAGTATCTAAATATGAACTAAGAGTAATCATTAAAAAGTGCAACCCTTAATTAGTTCAACTTAACTAATTATTCATCTTCAAGAATTATAAATTTAATCTTAGGGTTTCTAACAAGCATAAATTTCAATCAGTTCATCTTTTCGACTAAACTTAAATTGATCGAGAGATTAGAAAACTATAAGTTTTAATTAGTTATTCATATTTTTATTATTTTCAAGATTTATAATGAAGAAGAAAACTTGCATTAAAAAGAAAACAAATAAAAGAAACTAAAGTACAAAAAAAAAAAAAAATGAAGAACAAGAGAGATAAAAAAAATAATGAGCCTTTATTATGGTTTCCACTTGCCAATTACAAAACCCTTCTTCTTCTTTAAAAATCTTCTTCTCCAAATTGAAAGCTAAATAATACAATTGAAATTTAAAAAATTAAATGGCTAATATAAATTCTATGCTCAATCTCTAAGATGCCTCTTTTCTATTACTCTTCAGGGGTATTTATAAGAGATTTAAGAAGTAGAGTCCCAATAGAACACCTCCTCTAAAACTCGACGCACGCCGCCCCAGGATTGTCGTGTTACGGCAATTTTGTGGAGTTTGATCACGGGCTTTGGCGTGTGGCTTCATCTCATCCATTCATGTGGAGATTTATTCTCAGAATCTTCGTTTGATCTACGAATTTTGAAATATTTCATTCTTGAAGATCAGGTTATCTCTAAATCTGATTTAAATTCATATTTTCTCTTCTTTATCTTCATTTTGTGGTGCAAGCAACCAGGTTTAAATAGAAGTTCACATCTATCTTTAATTGGGATGAGGATTGATCTTGTTCTACCTTTCTCGTCATCTAATTTTAATTAACTTAATTTAAAACCCAAATTCAAATAGAATAGAGTAGAAGCTTCCTTTATCTTTTCAATTAATCTTTATTTTCATAATAATTGTGGGCTTTTGGGCTTCTTTTGGGTTTTACTCTTGGATTATGGAGGCCTGCATATTACTAAACAATAAATGAATTAAATAGTAATATTTTATAAAAATAATGTATGAAAATATGACTAAAAATATGCATTATTGATGACCAATCACTTACTCTTGAAGTTAATCTTTCAAAAAAGAACTTGTTATTATTCAATGTTTGCTTTATTGCTCTGATGGTTTAACATTCAACTCAAAAAATAATTTCAAAACTGAAGTTCGATTTCTAAAAGAAACTATCTTATGTGTTTTACTTGATCTCATTTAAATAAATGACTAAAACTTTTGCCTACGATCTCATTGAGGCACTTAATCTTTCAAGAGAAAAATTTAGAGTTGTGTAAAAATTAGTGAGCCTGGATCTCTCTTTATTAAACACAAATAAACAATACTCTCAAAGTTTTCTTTAAAAATTACTTTTTGCAAAACCTATTATAATCTTCAATTTTTCTTTAAACCACTTCTCTACTCTCCATCGAATTTTCATATAAAATCATTAACACTTAAACTTGTTTTTTCCAAAATACCGAAACACTTGCATCGCAGACCCGTTAGCCCTAGGCTACACAGTATTCTAATTTTTACAATCAATTTTTGAATTTTGATCAAGCTGATCTGTGCAGAAAATACAAAGTTAGGAACAGTGCTAGGTCCTCAATGCTACCACTATAGCAAGTGGTTATACGGGTCGTAATCCACAGGGAGGGACTGCGATGGAAGCAATTAAGTAAGTTCTTTCTTTTAATTTACAAAACCAGTTTAAAAGTCTTCTTTGTTTTTTAAAAAAAAACGAAACTATGATAAGTTAGACAGACGTGGAAGATAGAAGATGATTTAAAATTATTTTATATTAAAAGAGTTATTAAGTTAAAAAGAGAAAGAGAAGAAGAAGAAATAGAAGAAGAAAAGTATTGTTTTTAGATGTGTGATTCTAAACTAATGAGATGAAAAATAAAACAAAAAGAGTATTTACTTCTGTTGTTGAATCGTATTGAAGAATTACCTTGAAATAAAGTGAAGAAATAGAAAAGCATAAATGAAAGCAGAACTTCAGTTAGATCAAGCACAGTAAAGAAAAGTAGAAAACTTTCATTGATTGTCGCCTTCAATATAAGTCTCTTGAGAAAGGATTACAATAGTTTCACTCTATAATAACTCTATCTCTCTTTTAATCATGTAATTCTCTCTAACCTAAGCTATAAAGAAAATGAAAATTATACTATAAAAGAAAGAAGAGGACTAAACTAAAAGAAATAATGTAACTCTAACTCTCTACTTAAGTGGTGTCCATTCTCAATTGAATTTGCAGGTATTTATAGGCACAAATGCAAGGGGAGAGGAGTGATCAGATAGAGGGAGCAAACGCTCCCCCTAATTTAAATAACCAGCCGCGAAAACGTAGCTTGGGCCGTGTTTTCATGGCCAGATCCTAGCCATTGGGCCAGAGTCTGGGGCGCTCCTCTGTTGATCTTCGTTTATCCTTTATCCTCTTAGAATTTCAGATTCTGTTCTGGGATTTGACGATACATCCTTGAAACCAATTGGAATTTCAAAAAATTCATTTTTACTTGAATTTTACTTGGTATTATCTCATCTGATATACCCAGTCTTTAGATGAGATTACTTTTAGAACCTCTGAATTTGAATCAATCCCCGTTTATTTGAACTTTTGAATTTAATTGGATAAGATTTGTGCTTATCTTCTCTCTATCATAATCCGCATGAATTTAAATATTAAGACAAGTGAGTTGTAGGAATTATTATAGAATAAATGTAGAAATGCAATAACAATTATGCAATATATGTGTCCAAACAGCGGGAAATCATGCCAAGAATAATCCTGATATAATTATAGTGAGCTCATCAATAACCCATATCACAAAGTGACATGCATAATGTAATAACACACGCCACCATACCTTGTACACAGGTGAGGATACTTAAGGTACACTTTTACAAATTTCACCAATAATTTCTCCCATATTAGCCCCGTGTCTTGTTTTTTTTGCAACCAAATTTTATTAAAGAATATGAATATCCTTGCATGAACTAAGTATTAAGAACAACCATACCACCATGTTCTCGTCAAGTACATTATCACTTTCTCAAATAATTTCAAGTATATGCTTCACGCAAGCGTTTATCCATGTCATTTAGATTTTCATGTTCATATTCATGTTCATGTTCCTCTGTTCATGTTCAAGATATTCATGTGGTAATTCTTATAGCATGGTATCTTTCTACGTGAACAAGATCAATCATGTCGGATATATCACATCATGTAACAATTTGTTCAAGTATGATTTATACAAGTAATTAACTTGAGGCAACATCAATAACGTGCGTGAAAAATCTAGTATCAAACAATAACAACATGTCTCAATTTATCTATAATAAAGTTTAGGATTTTAATTTAGAGGCTAGAAATCAAATTTAGTAAAGATTTTAGTTTGAAAATTTTAAATATCAACTTTTATAAATTTCTATTAGCAGCGATTTTTTATTGAATGCAATTAAATAAAATAAGTATGCATTTTGAAGTTGATGGAGTTGTAAGGGTTCATCAGCCTAGGGAACTTTCTAAATTTTTTGAAAAATAATTTTTTTAGAAAAGTTAGATAAAGAAATTAGTTGCATAATCTACACATCTAAAACTATGTTGTCCCTAAGTTGATGCTATTGGGACTTACGGAGTGTGAGAAATAATTTTTCAAAGTTGGAACATGTGACAGGGTCAAGACATAATTCCAATCCCAAAACTTAGATTTTAATTTGGGATTTTATCTAACAAATGATGTAAGAATCCAATTAAATTTTGTGGACATCTCATAGACTTGTTATATTACATTCTATCAAAATTTGAGCTTATTTGGGATAGGAGTTATGATTTTTTAGAGTTGGATATGCATGGCAGAATTTTGGTCCAGAGACCCCGACGTCGACCCAGGATTTCATCTATCACACAAGGCCAGATTCCAATGTAATTTAACGAGAATATTCTAACTTAATATATCACGTCATATCAAAATTTCAATTATTTAGACCTATGGTTTAAGAGATAGGATTTTGTTTTCCTTTTAGACATTTACAGTTCAACAAAAACAAAATCACAGAATATAATGAGTTAAAATATTAGAACTGCACATGACCATTAAAGCAAAATTTATTAAAAAAGTGCACATGCACAATTATTTTTTTAATTTTATCATATAAAATAAACATGAGATCTAGTAATTTTATTCATGGCAATCAAGTAGAAATCAATGAACATAAATCAATTTACATGTTTTCTCTTTATATTGACATTATGAGCAACTTAAAAATTAAGTTTTTGCCATTATAATTGGCACAACAAATTTCTTATACATGATTATGATTTTAGAATGGGTAGATCTAGTTAAACTAATAGGAAAAATCATGGAAGATGGTCATAAACATGATTTTATTGGTTTAACATCAAAGAAAGAAAGAGACTCTAGATACTTAATTTTTTATGATTAAACTCCAATGCATGATTGAGTGATGGTCTCCTTCTCCCTCCTAGAGTATACTAGTTTTTAGAGTTTGTGAATTAATCTTCTGTAAATTTGTACGATGATAGTGTTAGGTTAAATTTGAATTCGCTTTTAGTTAGGATTTAGCTGTACCCAAAAATTATAATATTTATTAGTTTTTAAATTGTTTTGGTTATGTTTTCAGGATAAGGAAGAAATTTGCACGAATTTTAAATGATTTTCATTTTTTATCCTCGAATATTCTTGTATTTAAAGGTATAAGGAATTAAAAGGAATTCCATTTTAATTTTGTTTCTTATTGGGTTTGGGTATGAAAATCTGAACCTTATTGGATTGTAAATTAAGTTATGAGCTTTCAGTCACAATGTTTACTATTTCTAAAAATATTTTTATTATTATTCCTAATTGTTAATTTCCTATTTATTTATTTATTTAATGCCTCTTAATATCACTAAGTTATAGAATATTACATCAGGTAATCGGGTTTGGACCCGTCACTAAACGGGACGGGTATGAAAACAGTTGTTCTAAACTCACGGATAATCGGGTCGTGTCTGATACGTGTAATGGTAATTGGGTCCAGGTATACTAACTACCATACCCTCCACAAACCCGACTCGTTGACAAGCCTACCCATTGGCATCCTCTCCTTTGAGCTTGCCAATGCCATGTCCTGCGCCGTCCACCTCCATTGCTCCCTCTCCGACCTTAAGATCTCAATTGAATGTGTCATGCCCCGCTTCCCAAAGTACGTGAAAACAGAGTCGCGATTAGAGTCGGCGACGTATATATGCGAGGAGAATACCTCATGTATACACGCTAAGCCTAAAGTAAGCTGAACAAGTAATAAAATCTACTACGGTAAATCAATATCACTGCAATATAACATATAAGCATCCGCGCAAGATATCATATAAAAAGAACTGAATAAAGACAGAATCTGATATATGTTGAGAATCAGAAAATAACATGAAGATAAGAAAAATAAGAATACCAGAACCAAAAGAGAGAAACTCCAGCTCATTGCGAAGCGTACGAACTCAACAATACCTGAACAAGAGCATAAAAAATCCAGTATCTGGACGTTCAAATCCGGGGTCGTCAGAAGCAACCTAAGAAGTGTGTGTGTAAAGGGAAAGGTGCTCGTGCATAAAAATAATATAAGTAATAACAACATAATTAACTGAAATAAGAGATAACAGAATAATCTGTAGGATCTATAAACAATGGCAACAAAAACACTAAAATAAAGATGAATAGCGTTTAAATAAAATTCTTGCAAGAAAATACACAGAATAAATCTTAGAAAAGAAATGCAAACGCAAACACGAGAGATTTTTTCCTGGTTCGGTCCTCGTGACCTACGTCCAGAACCCAAGTAACCCGCTTGAGATTTTCCTTATCCTGATTTTAGTACACCCCAAAATCACTTCTTGTATACCACTTGACAAAATAACCTTTATCAAATCTGTACAACTCTTTTTTACACTAAGAAGACAATAACTCTTGTACACCTCTTCTTTACACCAAAACGATACTCTTGTACAACTCTTTTCTTTGAATGATTACAAAGTATACTATAAGCCTTGAAACTTGTATGTGATTGTAACAATGTTTCTTATAGGTGGACTCTCAGAATTCTCACAATTGAATTGGAATTGAGTGAAGAAATAAAAGTGGAAACTAGTTTTCTGGAAAACAAAATTTTTCAACAGAGTTCGGACAGAAAACTAATGTTTTGAATTGGTATGTTAATCTTAGGACAACATCCCTATTTATAGATGAAATCTATGATCAGTTAGGGAAGTTATCAACTCAAATTTAAAAATCAGAATGTTGGATAAAACGCCAATAATCAATAACTGATTAACAGTCAGAAACTGTCTATAGTTGACTAGGATAAGAGATTGGTCGACTAATAGAATAAGTTTTGCCTGGGTTAGTCGACTAGTCAAGAGGTCAAGTCGATTATATCAAGACTGACTCAGAATAACAAGTCTTTGAAAACTATAATTAGTCGACCAGCAGAAAAGTTAGTCGACTACAACCTGAATTAGTTGACTAGAAGTGTGGGTAAGTCGACTAATACTGCTTACAGTAAAGAAATAGAAAGTTGATATATATCTGTAGAAAAGACTTAGTCGACTACATAAAGGAGTAAGTCGACTAGAGGATATATTAGTTGACTAGACTTGGGTACAAGTCGACTACAAGACTATATTATGTGTGTGATCAAGGCTTTTAACATTCTATAAAAATACACAAAATAGCCAATATTCTTGAGTAATCTTGAGCAATTAGAACTCAGCATAGTTTTGAGATAGAGCTCTAATGCATCTGCATCACAAATATTATCATCAAATCTAAGTTCCAACATTCTCCCCCTTTTTGATAATGACAAGTTGCGTGCACGAAAACCCCCTTGCAGAGAAAACTCACCCTGCGAAAAACAGGTTATAACAAAAACAAGTGTTCTCCCCCTGTAAAAAATATATCATGATATATATATATATATATATATATATATATATATATATATATATATATATATATATATATATATATATATATATATATACATACATACATACATACACACAACATATATATAAGGATCTGTACCTTAGCCGCCAGCTGAGAGAGACTCTCTCAGCTGGCGCAATGTGACTGAATTTTAACCACAATTTTTGATGCGGGTACCATGGTCGCAGTGCTATATGAGGACTGTGATTAAGTCTCAATGTTTTTATGAGGACTGCTGTCATGATTGTAGTCTTTTTTCTGAGGACTACTACCATGGTCGCAGTCCTAATTACACTGAAAATATATTTTTTTTTTTAGGACTGCGACTATGTTACAGTGGACTGAGACCATGTTGCAGTAAGTTTGCGACAATTTTCAAGTGACAGTAAGAGAGTCTCTCTTAGTTGGCGGCTGAGGTACATCTCTCTCTCTCTCTCTCTCTCTCTCTCTCTCTCT
>JAVJIF010019843.1:0-96727 GCA_038442645.1 Agave tequilana | reverse complement strand
ATGCGATGCCTTGCTAGAGCCTTCTCTTCTATGTTCCTTCCTGATGTGCAAAAAGCCTCTTTGCTTCATGAACCTAGAAATTCTTGCAATAGCTAAGCAATGGCCTCCAAATATGGTACTAACCTGAGACTTATCTTAAACAAACTAATTAGTACCAAATAGCTCTTATTGTTTTGTTATCATCAAAACTCTAAACAAATGGAGAGTGTAACCTTTTTGGGCCAACAATCTCCCCCTTTTGTGATGATGACAAAACATAGGCTATAAACAAAATATAAGGGAGGAGAAAGCTCCCCCTCAAATTATGCTATATTAAACAAAGAAAAACAATGTATTTATAATTTGCAAGAAAACATCATGAAACCAAAAACCATGAGAATTTAAAACACTTGCAAAACCTTAAACTCAAAATTACAAGAATTCATGAAAACACATCAAAAACTAAAAACATATATAAAACTCATATGGAACCAAAACCATATGAACTCATATTTTTCATACATAAACTCATTCTCCCCTTTTTGTCATACATCAAAAAGGTTAAGAAAACATTTTTATTCAATAACACAAAACATTAAGTTCACTACAAATGAATGAAAATCTAGCAAAATCAAGTGGTTTAGTGAAAATATCGGCAAGTTGCAAATCCGTAGAAACATAATCAATATCTATATCTCCTTTCTCAATGATCTCTAAGAAAGTGATATCTAATCTCAATGTGCTTGGTCTTACTATGTTGATTTGCATTCTTAGTCATATGAATGGTACTAGTATTATCACAAAATATTTTTATATGGTTATAATGCAAATCATAATCAAGGAGAGTATGTTTCATCCAAAGGACTTGTGCACAAACAAGTCCCCGCGGCAACATACTCCGCTCGGCGGTTGAGAGAGCTACAGAATTTTGTTTCATAGAGGACCATGAAAACAAGACAATTACCAAGAAATTGACATGTCCCACTAGTACTCTTTCTATCTACTCTACAACCGCATAGTCGGCATCCGAATAACTCGTCATTGAGAAATCTCTGGTTTTCGGATACCATAGAACCCATTCCAATCGTTCCCTTAATGTAACGAACGAATAATGCGTTTTACTGCAATAAGATTGGACTCTTTGGGACACGATTGAAATCTAGCACAAAGAACACACTAAACAGGATGTCCGGCCTACTGCCGTCAAATACAAAAGACTACCTATCATGCTTCTATACAATTTAATATCAACATTTTTACCTTGGTTATCCTTATCAAGCTTGGTGGTAGTTGCCATGGGAGTGTTTGCAAACCTTTGAGTCTTCAAGTCCAAACTTTTTTACGAGTTCCTTTGCGTATTTGGCTTGACATATGAAGTTCCCATCTTGCAATTGTTTGATTTGGAGTCCAAGAAAGAAATAACTCACCCATTGAAAACATTTCAAATTCACATTGCATAACCTTTTCAAATTCCTTGCATAAAAACTCATTAGTAGAACCAAAAATTATATCATCAACATAAATTTGCACAATTAAAATGTCATTATCAACATGCTTTAGTGAATAGTGTTGTATCTACTTTGCCTTTAATAAAAATCATTTGAAATGAGAAAACTAGAAAAGCCTTTCATACCAAGCTCTTGGAGCTTGTTTCAATCCATACAAAACTTTATCAAGTTTAAAAACAAAATTAGGATGAACATGATCAATAAAACCGGGAGGTTGTTCAACATAAACTTCTTTCATTTATAACCATTTAAAAATGCACTTTTCACATCAATTTGAAAAAGTTTAAAATTTTTGAAAGAAGCAAAAGCTAGTATCATCCGTATGGCTTCAAGCCGGGCTACGGGTGCAAAGGTCTCCTCAAAGTCAATTCCCTCAACTTGAGTGTAACCGTGGGCCACTAACCTAGCCTAATTCCTAATCACATTCCGGACTCATCCATCTTGTTTCTAAAGATCCACTTAGTACCAATTATTGGTCTATCGTGGGGTCTAGGAACAAGGTGCCAAACTAACTTGGTTGCGCTCAAATTGATTGAGTTCCTCTTGCATGGCTAGCAACCAATATGAGTCTGCCTCGGCTTCGAGGATGCTTTTGGGTTCAAAATGAGAAATGAAGGCCAAAATTACCACATAGGTCATGGAGTTTGGAGCGAGTGTTTACCCCTTTAGATGCATCACCTAAGATGAGCTCCTTGGGATGATTTGTGGCTATCTTCAAGCTTTAGGAAGCAGTTGAGAGCTTTCCTCTTTATCCTCTTGAACGTCACAAATTTGTTCTTGCTTATCATCTTGAGCGGGTGAGTCCTTCAAGGATATCTCTCCATGTTATCACCTAATGGTTAAATCTCTACAACATTCTCAACAAACACATTAGATTCTTCAATTTAACATGCATGGATTCTTCAATGGTAAGGGAAGATCTATTGAATACTCTATAAGCTACCAGTAGTAGAGTATCCAACAAATATAGCTTCATAAGCCTTAGCATCAAATTTACCCAAGTTATCATTAGTGTTCAAAACAAAACACTGCATCCAAAAACTTTGAAATATGCAACATTAGGTTTTCTAAAAATGATACATTTCAAAAGATGTTTGGAAGAATTTTTACATAAATAAATACGAATTTGATATATAGCATGCAGTGTTTACGGCCTCGGCCCATAGATATTGAGGGAGGTCATACTCACTTATCATTGTCCTAGCCATCTCTTGAAGTGTTCTATTTTTCCTTTCTACAACTCCATTTTGTTGTGGAGTTCTAGGACAAGACATTTCATGCTAATTCCTTTTCATCACAATAAGTCATGAAGAGTTGGTTAACAAACTCACCACCTCTATCACTCCTTATTCTCAAATCGAAAAACCTTTCTTTTTTCAACTCTTTTTCGAAAAATCTTAAAATGAGAAAAAGCTTGATCTTTGTGTTCCAAGAAGAAAACCCAAGTGAAACGGGAAAAATCATCAACTAAAATAAATGCAAATCTACTACCATTTAAGCTCTTAGTTTTAGTAGGTCTAAAAGATCCATATGAATTAATTCTAAAGGCCTAGTTGACATAATATCCTTGATTGGTTTGAAGGAAGACTTGTTTGTTCCCAAGTTGGCACGCACCACTAATGCGGTCTTTCTCAAACTTCAAGTAAGGTATACCCTTCACCAATTCCTTAGAATTAATCCTAGAAAGATGGTCAAAAGATGCATGTCCTAATCTTCTATGCCAAAGCCAAGAATTTCGTCAAAAGCATTTAAGCATTTAGTAGAACATTCCACATTAAGCATGTCAATGATATAAATATTATCATCATGAAACCGTGAGAATACAATCATTTTTTAGCATCAAAGATTTTGCAAGAAGAATCATCAAAAACAACCTTAAGTCCATGGTCACAAAATTGACTAATGCTAAGAAAAATTATGCTTCAACCATCAACAAGTACAACATTTTCTATAATGGGAGATGCACCAATTTGAATGTTACCTATACCGATGATAGTGCCTTTGGAGTCATCCCCGAAGGTGACGGAGCCACCTTCCTCGTACCTTGATAGGGTTGTTAAGTTATTGATGTCCACGTCATGTGTCTTGAACAACCACTATCAAGGTACACCGCTCCCTACGTCTTGGAGCCTTGGTGTGTACCTACATCAAATAATTTAGGACTTGATTTTGGTACCCACATTTTCTTGGGTCCTAAAGAGTTAGTTTCATTAACCCAAACAAGATTATTGGTTATATTATTTGGTCATAACAAATTTAGCCAAATGTCCATTCTTACCACAATATATGCATCTATACACTCTACCATATTTAAAAGCATAGTGAGTGTGTGATTTGTGAGCATGAGAATTGTGAGCATGAAAAGATTTAGCATGAGAAGTGTTATGTGTAGTGTGAGCATGAGGAATCTTAACATGTGAATCTTAGCATTAGAGGTGTGCTTTTTGGAAAACATTTTTCAAGTTTCTTAGTGTTAAAAGCACAATCTTTAAAGTCTTTTCAAAATCAACAATTCTTGTTTTTAAAGAAGAAAATTTCTTTTCATCAATCTTAGGAAATTTTGCTTTACAAGCAACTTTGTAAGCACTAAATTCATTTGGGTAGAAATGAGAGTTGAAGAAATTTCATCTTTTTCTTTAGAAATAATAGCAAGTTGATTCTTAAGAAAAGCAACTTCCTTTTCCAATTTAGAGCATACAATCTTTTTATTATCATATGTTTCTGAAAGTTCAACAAAGGCATGAACAAGACTTCTCTTTACTTAAATCATCATCTTCTTCATCAAGAGGTTGAGGGGTTACCTTTGGTGTGTTGCCATGAAGCACATGTTTACCGGTATCCACCTCTTCTTCAGACTCGCTCTTTCCGAATCCCAAGTTACCTTGTACGCTTTCTTTTCTTCCGGTTTCTTTGGCTTGAAGGAGGAGGTCATCTTCTTCTTGAACTCCGGGCAATCGGCCATGATATGTCCGGGCTTTCGGCAATTGTAGCATATAATTCTCTTCTCCTCTTTACTTTCAAATTTCCTTCGGAAGTTGAGCTTGTTCCTCCAGTACATTCTCTTCACATTGCGAACAAGTAGTGATAGCTCCTCATCTTCTTCTTCATCTTCTTCATCGTCTTCAAGAGTGGATGAAGACTTGAAGGCTATGGATTTCTTCTTTAGTGGAGCTGCCTCTTCTCTTGCTTTCTTTTCCATCTCATGGGTCTTTAAGTTCCAATGAGACTAATTAGGTCCATCTCACTTGTCGTTCAATTCTTTTAAGGTGGTGGCCTTGATCTCCCATGATGTAGGAAGTGCCCGAATCACTTTTCGCACCTTTTGGTCATTGGAGATGTCATCACCTAAAGAAGAAAGAGCATTGGTGATTTTAGTAAATCTAGTAATCATACAATCAATAGATTCTTCATCAATCATTTTAAAGGATTCATATTAGGACCTTAAGAGATCTATCTTAGCTCTCTTAACTTGTGAAGTCCCCTCGTGTGTGACCAATAAATGTTGCCAAATCTCATAGGCGGATTGCAATGAATTACCCGTGTAAGGTCATCCTCATCCAAGGCGGTTAATAGAGAGTTTGGGCCTTGGAGTTAGCCTCATATTCTCTAAAGTTGAAGTCGGTCCATGCTCTCATCACTATCGGGTGCAACATAGGGTTTGGTCAATGATTTAGCTACTAAGCTACCTAAGGATTGCAAAAAGATAGTCATCCTAACCTTCCAAATAGGGAAGTTGAGTCCATCAAATTTAGGAGGGGTTTTGATGTTATCGGCCATGTTACTAGTGAATGACAAATGGAATGCAAATGTTGATTAGCAAATTTTAAGGA
The DNA here is from genome assembly GCA_038442645.1 of Agave tequilana. Lineage (NCBI taxonomy): Eukaryota > Viridiplantae > Streptophyta > Magnoliopsida > Asparagales > Asparagaceae > Agave > Agave tequilana. Next base: position 91,410 of record JAVJIF010019843.1, on the reverse strand, counting down.
TCTCTCTATGGATGTTAAGCAAAACCTAGAGTCCAAGCTCTGATACCAATTGAAAATCACCTAGAGGGGGGTGAATAGGTGATAATGCTAATCAATGCACAATTAAAAATTTATGATGCAACAATCTCACAAAGCAAGTGAATATAGCAATGAATGTAGAGAGCAAGTAATAAGAGCAATGAAATAGAGCAAGAAATAAGAGCAAGTAAACCAAACGCAAACACGAGAATGTTATCGAGGTTCGAGCACCCAGCTCTACTTCCCGCCTCCCCAGAAGGATTCCAACCACTTCCACTATCACAAAGATGTCACAAATATACTGGAGTACCCAACTCCACAATCTCAAGTACAAGCAATCTCTGAGTAGTCAAAAGACCACAAACTCTCTCTTGTAAAATTCTCTTCCCTTACAAAGGTCCTTAGAGAATAATGAGTAAGAATGAAGCTTTTGTGTGCAAGGGAGAAAAGAAAAAGAAATCAGAGAGTTCTTGAAAACACTTCAAAAAATGAGAGAGAATTTCAGCACAAAAACCAAGAAACCAAGGCTTTTTGAATGCCTAAACTTGTGGAAATTTTGAGAATTTTTCTAGTAACAAACTCTCCCTAAACACCCCTATTTATAGGAGAGGGCTAGGATTAGGAGATAAAAATATTTAAGGCTAATCAGAAAGTATTAAACCAAAACATGTCATTTAAACACACTTAAGTGAGAAAAGGATAAAAAAATAAACCAGCTTAGAAAATAGCCGTTACTGTTCAAACGGCTACCTCGGTCGACGGCCGGTCGACCGCTAGCTCAAAAAAATAGCCGTTGCAGGCTGACGGTGACCGCCCGATCGACCCAAAGATACAGAGAGCTCTGCTCTCAGACCCGGTCGACCCTGACGGTCGACCGTCCATGTCTGCCAAACGTGCACAGATATGTGCACGTCGGTCGACCGACCCGGTCGACCGACTTCAGCTAAGTCGACTTGGTCAGAAGACTAGTCGACTGGTTGAAGCCTGGAGTAGAAAACTGGGTCAGTCAAAAAAAACAGTTTAAAAATATTTGAAAAATCTTTTAACACTTCTAAAAAATCACCAAAAATAGTTTTATCATTTGCATTGATATATAAACATGTGGTAAAAAGTTTAGCTCAAATATCAATCAATATGAACTATTTTGTGTCTTATCATTTTTACCAAAAACCAAAAACTGTATTTTCTAAAACTTGAATTTTAAATAGAAAATACATTTTGTCCAAAAACTCTTCCAAATACAAAAAACATGATATTAAAAAACATTAGGCATGATGTATATGGATATAATCCTATATACATGAAACAAATATATATATCCAAGTTTTTGTCATTAATTCCAAAAATAAGTTTTGTTAAAACACAAAACTTAAAACACATGAATAGGTATATCAAAGTAAGTTTGTAGGCTGAAGATTGTATACAAACTATTTTGTACATGTTATAGGAAATATGTTTGGAAACAAGATGTGCGCAAAAACGTGTGTGATAGAACTTCAAACCTATTCACTATTCTTTAACAAAACTCTAAACTAAAAACAAATCTAATAAATTATCTGAGCAATCTTGAAGTCTTGAGTCATGCGATGATGCCTTGCTAGAGCCTTCTCTTCTATGTTCCTTCCTTGATGTGCAAAAAGCCTTCTTTGCTTCATGAACCTAGAAATTCTTGCAATAGCTAAGCAATGGCCTCCAAATATGGTACTAACCTGAAACTTATCTTAAACAAACTAATTAGTACCAAATAGCTCTTATTTGTTTTGTTATCATCAAAACTCTAAACAAATGGAGAGTGTAACCTTTGGGCAAACAAATAGTGATACTAATTGAAAAGATACAATGATACCAATTGAAAACAAAATAAGATCAAGGATAAACAATATTTCCTACCATCTATTTCATGCACAAGTTTAAATAGATTTCAATAATGAGCATATAAGGCATGGTCACCCAACCAACCGCCTTGGAAGGGTAGGGGTTTCAAAAATAAGTTTGAAAATAATAAACACGTTTGAAAACTCTACAAATGAGGAATACGAAATAGTTATAAGATAAAATTGTAAACTAGTACGAAATCCTTAAGCAAGGAATAAAATAAAAATATGTTTCATGAAAAACATATAAGTCATACGATCATCAACACTCAAAATCTATAAGGCACAAATCATACTCATGAAAATAAAATCATGAGAAAACTTAAGTAAAGTTAGTGTATAAGAGTTATGTGAAACACATCATCATGAAAATAGGCAATCAAGTCAATATGAAATTCCTTAAAACATGAAAAAGAAGAAAATCTAATTTTCATCAAAATAATTTAATCTTGAAGGCATGTGTATGTCTTGTACAAACTAAAGTATAAATACAAATCCAAACATGAACGAGTCCACAAAAGTATATGCATGAAGGCAAGTGGCTCAAGGATGTATATGTATAAATATTAGTTTGGACAAAATAGACATATACATGAAGTTAAACATAAACATGAAAATATGTACAAAATGGGAATACAAGTCACAATGTATGAATCATCAAAAACTAGACTACACTAGTACATCTAATAAGTACAAATGAGCATTCAAGTACAAACATATAATAGTCTATTTGTGGCTCACTAGTTGTACAAGTATATATCCAAATTTTAATGAAAACTAACATCTAAACATGTAATCAAAACTGAAGTATAAAAAACAAAATAAAACTTATAAGATCATTATGGTAAATGCACATGCATTAGATCTATGATATACACAATAGCTAAAATAAATATGAGAACACAAAATATGGGTCCATATAAACATGGGTGATCTCAAATACTAATCATGTATGTCATAGGACTAATAGACATGGCATATGGCATAATGAATATTAAAACATGACATGCTAAAAATCAACAATATGAAAAGCATGTAAACATAAATGAGGAGTTAGAGATTGTTACCAACACCAAAGGGCACATCTTCATATGTCTCCAAACTAAGGTGGTCCTCCCACCAAACTCCCCTTGAAAGTGATGCACCCAAATAGTCCTCTTTAAGCTCGGAACACATCCACCTCAAGGCACCATCACTCTCACGTCATGTGAGAGCCCACACCTACATCAAATAAAATAGGAGTGGTTTGTGGTACCCATACTCTTTTAGGTCCATGGGGTTAGCTCCTTTCCTAACCCAAACAAATTTATTTGCTAAATTTGAATCATATCTTATCATAATAAAATTTAGCAAGGTGGCCCTTACGTCCACAATGTGTACATGTGTACACATGAGCATACATTGTGTGATGGGTGCGAACGTGAGGAGCATGTGTATGCCGTGATTTGTGTGCATGCATAGGAGGAACTTGTTTCTTTCGAAACATAGATTCAACCATGAGTGGTTCATGGCACAATGACTCAAAGTGGAGCCCAAACAATCCACACTCTTCTTAAGCATACAAATATCATTTTCAATCATGAAAGAAGAGGTGCATGCAATAGATATGCTAAAAAGGAGAAGCTATACTAGCATGACAAACATGTGTATCTAAATCATTTTTCAAAGAAATATTTTTATTTGAAACAATTTCCAATTCCTTAGAAATTGAAGCAATTTTCAATTTTAAAAATTCATTTTCTTTTACAACAAAATCAAGTTTTGAAGTTAAAGTTTCATTGTTCTTCAAAACATTTTCACAATCATTTTTATTTTTCAAAATCTTGTTTCATTTAAGACAAGTTCAAGTTGGGTTTTCAAAGAGTCACACTCATTTGAAATCTCAACCTTTTCTTGCAAAGCAATCTCAAGTCTAGAAGATAAATTTTTATTTTCTTCTTTTAATCCAAAGCTATCCTTTTTCAAAAGTTTATATTTTGAAATCAAATTTTCACAATTTTTAGCTAGTTCATTATTTAAGGCATGTGAATCCATACACTCATTATAATAAGAACTAGTAATATCATCTAGTTGAGTTTCCGAATGTACCTCAAGGGAGTCATTCCCTTGGACCATGAATCAACGTAGGTCAGACTCGTCTCGACTAGATTTTCTCTTCTTATTGATAAGCGTTTGTAGCTCGGGAGATGTCAAAATGTTCCACACTGCAAAAGCGGAATCATAATGAGAAAATAATGTAAATATTCTTTGCTAAGAGATGCTCTAAGTGCCTTTAGGGCTAGTGCATTGGCCTCTTTATGCAAGCTATTACTAAGTAGGATTTCTTGATAATGGCAAGGTAAACTTTATAACCTATGACTTTTAAATGATAACTCATCATAACCTTCCATATATAAATTTTAGAGGTATCAAACTTGGGAGGAATATCCATGAGTGTGTGTGTAAACAATATAAGTGTGCAAATGCATATCTAGATTAGCAAAACCAAGATCACACTCCTAGGTGGTTAAACCTAATAGCAGGAGCGTAGGCTTTGATACCAATTGAAAGTACACCTAGAGGGGGTGAATAGGTGTACGGCTAATCTATGAATAATAATGAAGAAACTAAAACTTAATTGTAACACACTTAGTGTAACCAAAGAGTGTAGCCGAATTCCGGTGAAGGGCTCTGGACTAACTCCTCTTGATTCCTCTGAATAGGAGTTTAAGGTGCTATATGAAGCTCTCTTGGTTAAACACAAGTGAGGCACACAAACAAACCAAGCATGTATATGATATTACAATATGAATCAATGCAGAATGTAAGAGAGAGAGAGTAAGAGAAAGTGGATCAAACGCAAATACCGAGATATGTTTCGAGGTTCGAGCACGCAGCTCTACGTCCCTGCCTTCACATAGAAGGATTTTCACTAACTCGTCCACACAGGACTTCCACACAGGAACCTCCACTGAGGATTTGGGGTAATTACAATTGGGAGTACACAAATCTCTCTAACAAATACAACCTCTACTCTTAGAGGCAAGGCACTAAACAAATCACCTCTACACTTAGAGTGATAGGTACAAAGCCACTCAACCACAATCACCTCACACTTGAGGGATTCCAACACAATCTCCACCTCTCACTAGAGGGAGCCAAATACTACTTCCACTATCACCTCACACTTGAGGGATAACAACTCAATCACCTCTCACTAGAGGGATATCACAATCAATGGAAGGTTTACAACTTGGTGGTCTAACAACCACAACCAAATCTTTTCTCACTAAAACAAAGATCCTATAGATAGGATAGAATGATAAGCTCAAATATGAGAAATAAAAAGTTTGGAAAATAAAATCAGAAAGAAAAACTCTTGGGAAAATTTCTAGAATTGATATAAAAATGAAGATAAAAAACAATCCAAAGACTTTTCCTTTTCTTGATTTTCCAACCCTTTAAAACAAATAAAAGATGAAATCTTTTGGCTTAAAAACTCTTTTGAAAACTAGTGTTAAAATACTTGTAAATGGGAGAAATTTAGCTTTTGAAATTCTTGTTAAAAGCCAACCCAAATGGGGGTATTTATAACCCCATTTGGAATCTGCCGTTTGCAGCTAAAAAGGGCATTTTTGCCGTTCCGGTCGACCGGCCAACGGTCATATTTTGACCGTTGAGCCCTCCGGTCGACCGTACCAGATCCGGAGAGCAATTGCTCTCTGGCCGGTCGACCGCCCGGTCGACGGGCCAAAGTGAACGGTCGACCGGCTGCACCCGAGAGTGGGCTGACTTCAGTCAGTCGACCGGCCAAATCACTTGGCCTTTGTGCACGTCTTGTGCACATCAGTCGACCAGTCCGGTCGACCGACCACTGGTCCGTCGACCGTCCCGGTCGACCGCCAGAGCCTGGCAGGGACATTTTCAGGATTTAAAAACTAATCATAAAAAACTTCAATTAAATCCCATAGAATCACATAAATTTCACAAAAATTAGTTCTTATATTATCTTTAAAATACAAACATGTGTGATAAAAATTCAGCACATATTTCAAACTAATTGAACCATTTTGTGTAATAGAAAATTTGCCTTAAACCAATTTTGTATTTTCCAAAACTAAGATTTTTGAAATGGAAATCCGATTTTTCAAAACACATGTAAATATAAAAACATAATATTTAAACAACTTTGAAGCATATAGTATATGGATAGAGTCCAATATACATGAAAGGTATTATATCTATGTTTTTGACATTAAATCCTAAAATAAGTTTGTCTAAATACAAAACTCCAAACATATGAATAGTGTACCAAACTAAGTTTTTCTAAGTATATGAAGTATAGATGTATATAGATCAAATGTAATATACATCAAACCATGTAAACTTATTTTATTCTATCTATTCATGAAAACTAAGATCGGTTAAACCAAAAACCAAAACCAATAAACATGAAACTTAAAATAAGTGTTTGTATTGTGAACTTGAGCATATCACACTATCTAATCTTATAATGGATCTAAACTAAATCTTAAACTAAACAAACTGAAGCCTTCTTGTAGAACGCCGTCTCCAAGTCGACTCGATCCAAATGTGATTCCCCGACTTGACTCCAACGAATGCTAGATGTGAACTCTGACGCTCGAGCTCTTGAATCACCATGTGAAAGCTCCAAAACACCTTTGTTGAAGCTAATCAACTACTAATATCTTGGTTAAATATCTGAAACGAAATATCACAAGATTATTAGTAAACTATAACTACATGAGTTAATCATCTTCAAAACTAAAGTGGAAGGCCTCTGGGCTAACAGTTAGTTTATGACGAGGCTTGCCATCTTCCTGCCGAGTTAGAACATAAAGCATACTGGGCAATTAAACGCCTAAATTTTGATCTAAACAAGGCAGGAGAGTTTAGGAAACTTCAACTAGATGAGCTTGAAGAGATAAGGAATGATGCGTACGACTGTTCAAAATGGTACAAGGATCGTATGAAGATTATGCATGATAGGATCATAACTCAAAAGGAATTTCAATCAGGGCAAAAAGTCTTGTTGTACAATTCCCGTCTACATCTCTTTCTAGGAAAACTGAAATCCCGTTGGACCGGTTCGTACATTGTTCATAAGGTACACTCACATGGTGCAGTTGAGGTCCACAATACCACGAATGGTACCACTTTTCAAGTAAATGGCTATCGTTTAAAATCATACCGTGGGTATCTGAGCCCAGAAGTGGAGAGAATCCTTCTGGAAGATCCTGTTTATCAGGATTGATCTCTATACATATTAGGGATCCATTTATGTATTATAATTTTGTATTTTTTCTCTTAACTAGACAATGATGGATGACATCCACTCGTCCTCATCAGGTACTATCTACCTTTCACATTCTTACATTTGTAGCATGCTAGCATTCATTTATACATTGAGGACAATGCATGAGATAAGTGTGGGGGAGGGTTAACATTGGTTTTCTTTTAGGTTTTCTAAAAATATATATATATTGTAAAAAAGATTAAAAATATAAAAAAACATTTTCTTTGTTACAAAAAAACTTTTTGAAAAGAAAATTAATATTTGACTTATTTTTGTAAGAAATTAAGTTAACTTTAAGGAATAAGAGAGTCATAATTAGGATTTCTTATACTTGGTTGAAATAAGAATATTTGTTTAATTTCTAGGGATAGGAAGAAAAAATTTAAAAGGTAATCCAGTCTAGATTTTTACTTTGATAAAATATGCATCTTTTATATACTTACATTTTTAGGGTTCAAAAACAAAAATTCTTATGCCTTCAAAAAAAAAAGAAGAAAAAAAAGAAAAAAAGAAGAAAAAAAATATATTATATATAATGAGAATCCTCTGATTAAGCTGGATTTTTGTGCCTCATAAAGCATGATTATTCACGCCTAAAAGTGGTTCATATCACCAAATAAATCCTTAGTTTTGTGGCCTTGTTTGCTCGAGTCTTAAGTTCTTGGGGTGTTTTCTCACCCGGCACCCTTGTTGGCCCAGAGGCCTTCCACTCTAGTTTTCATGATGATTAACTCATGTAGTTATGTTTACTAATAATCTTGTGATGTTTAGTTTCAGATCTCTAACCAAGATATTTGTAGGTGATTAGCTTCAACAAAGGAGTTTTGAAGTTTTCACATGGTGATTCAAGAGCCCGAGCGTCAAAGTTCATATCTAGCACTCATTGGAGTCAAGCTCGGTGAATCATGTTTGGATCGAATCGACTTGGAGACGGCGCTCTACAAGAAGACTTTGATACATAGTTTTTAGATCCATTTGTTAAAGATTAGATAGTGTGATATGCTTAAGTTCACTATACAGACACTTGTTTAAGTTTCATGTTTTGGTTTTCGTTTTTTTTTTGTTTAACCGATCTTGGTTTTCATGAATAGATAGAATCAAAACAAGTTTACATGGTTTAATGTATATTAGATTTGTTCTATATACATGTATGCTTCAACTATTTAAACAAACTTAGTTTGATAGTCTATTTCATGAGTTTGGAGTTTTGGTATTTTAACAAAACATATTTTTGGATTTTAAATCAAAAACATTGATATATATATCTTTCATGTATATTGGATTATATCTATATACAACATGCTTCAAGTTGTTTAAGTATCATGTTTTTGTATTTGGATGAGTTTTGGACAAAACGATTTTTCATTTCAAAATCCAAGTTTTGGAAAATACGGAATTTGGTTTTCGGTAAAATTTCCATAACACAAAAAGAGTTCGAAATGTTTGTAACTTGCTTTGATTTTTATTCAAACAAGTTTGTATTTCAAAGAGAATATAAGAACTTATTTTTGCGGACTTTTAGAGATTTTATGAGATTTATTTGGTAATTAAAAACTCAAGTTATTAAATCCTGATTTCAGTCTCCTAGGCGCTGGCGGTCGACCGACGTCGACCGGACCAGAAGCCAATCGACCGGAGCGGTCGACCAGATGTACACAAAACGTGCACAAGGCCATATCAGTTGGCCGGTCGACCGACTGAAGGCAACCAACTCTCGGGTTGCCCGGGTCGACCGGGCGGTCGACCGGCCAGAGAGCCGTTGCTCTCTGGTTCAGGGCGCGGTCGACGGGGCGGTCAACCGGGAGGCTCAACGGTCACTTTTTTGACCGTGGCGGTCGACCAGCCGGTCGACCGGATGGCCAATCTGGGCCTAGTTATTAGCCAACGGGCAAATTTTTATGGGGCCTATTTAAACCCCATTTGACAGCTGTTTTGGATAAGTTTTTAAGAGAAAAATTTTCCTACTTCTCTAGTGTTTAAATAGTAAGTTTTCAAAAGATTTTTGAGTTCAAAAGATCTATCTTTATTTGTTTTAAAGTGTTAGAAAATTCAAAGAAAAGAGAGTATTTGAGATTTGGTTTTCGATCTCTAATTCTATATCTATCTTGTGATTGTCCCAAGTGTTTTTCTTTATTGTTTTCATTTTCAAACACTTTGTTTTCTCACACTTGAGCTTATATCTGCTATCCTTTCTATAGGATCTTTGTTTTGTGAGAAAGAGATAGTTTTGTGGTGGTGGAAACCACAAAGTTGTAAACCCTCCTTGATTTGTGTTATCCCTCTAGTGAGAGGTGATAGTGGGTATCCCTCTAGTGAGAGGTTGATAGTGGAGATTGTGTTGGTATCCCTCTTAGTGAAGTGGTAGATTGTGTTGTTAGTGGCTTTGTGCCTATCCCTCATTTGTGAGGTTGATTTTGTTGGCTTTGAGCCTAGCATCTAAGTGTAGAGGTTGGGTTGTAATTAAGAGAGGAGTTGTGCACTCCTAGTTGTATTACCCCAAATCCTTAGTAGAGGTTCCATGTGTGGGAGTCCTGTGTGGACAAGTTAGTGGAAATCCTTCTGTGTGAAGGCGGGGACGTAGAGCTGTGTGCTCGAACATCGAAACATATCTGTGTGTTAGTGTTTGATCTATTGACTCTAACTCTCTCTCTTTTATATTGTGCCTTGCATTGATTCATATTGTCATATCATATTTATATGCTTGGTTGTGATTGTTTGTGTGCCTCACTTGTGTTTAACCATGAGAGCTTCATATAGCACCTCAACTCTTATTCAAAAGAATCAAGAGGAGTTAGTCCAGAGCCCTTCACCGGGAATTCGGCTACACTCGTTGGTTGCATTAAATGTGTTGCAATTTAGTTTTTAATTTCTATATTTTATTCATTAGATTAGCCGTACACCTATTCACCCCCTAGGTATACTTACAATTGGTATCAGAGCCTACGCTCCTGATATTAGGTTTAATCACCTAGGAGTGTGATCTTGGTTTTGCTAATCTATCATTTGCATTTGCACACTTTATTGTTTACACACACTCATGGATTGCTTGACACCTCCCATGTTTGATGTCTCCAACATTGATATGTGAAAATTTAGGATGTCCATGTACCTAAAAACCCTAGGCTTGCATGTTTTCCTTACCACTGCCAAGAAATCTTATCTTAATAATAGCAAGCATATAGAGGCCAATGCACAAGCCCTTGAGGTACTTAGAAGCACGCTTAATAAAGAATATTTGTGCCTAGTTTCTAACTGTGATTCCGCCTTTGCAGTGTGGAACACGTTGACCTCCTTCAAGCTACAAATGCCGAACATTGTGGAGGATGAATGAATCTAGTGAAGAATCCGAGCAACAATGCTACATGGTCCAAGGAAATGACTCCCTTGAGGTATACTCAGAAACTCAATTAGATAGTGATGATGCTAGTTCTTCTTATGATGATTATGTTGATCCAAATGCTTTGAATGAAGAACTATCAATTGTATGTGAAAAATTGTTAGAAAAATATAATCTTTTGAAAAAGAAGAGTTTTGAACTAAAAGAAGAAAATAAGGATTTGTGTTCAAAACTAGATTTGACTTTGCAAGAGAAGGTTGAGATTTCTAATGAAAGAGATTCATAAAAATCTAAGCTTGATCTTGTCCTTAATGAAAACAAGTTTTTGAAAAATAAAAATAATTGTGAAAATATTTTGAAGAAAAATGAATCTTTAAATTCAAAACTTGATTTTGTTTTAAAAGAAAATGATTCTTTGAAAAACTAAATTGATTTGATTTCAAAAGATTTAGAAGTTTGCTTAAATGAAAATAAATCTTTAAAAAATGATTTAGATACACATGTTTGTCATGCTAGTGTAGCTTCTTCATCTAGCTTACCTATAGCATGCACCTCTTCTATAATTGAAAATGATATAAACAATTTAAAGAAGAGTGTTGAATGTTTAGGCTCCATTTTGAGCCATTGTGTTTTGAACCATACACGGTTGGAATCTATGTTTCGAAAAAAACAAGTTCCTCTTATGCATGCACACAAGCCATGGCATATACATGCTTCTCACGTACACACTTATAACACGATGTATGCTCATGTGTACATATGTACACATTGTGGACGTAAGGGCCACCTTGCTAAATTTTATTATGATAGGATACATGATGCAAATTTAGCAACTAAGTTTGTTTGGGTTAGGAAAGGTGCTAACCCCCATGGACCCAAAAGAGTGTAGGTACCAAAGACCGACCCTATTGTATTTGATGTAGGTGTGGGCTCTCGCATGACATGAGAGCAATGGTGTCTTGAAGTGGATGCGTTCCGAGCTTAAAGAGGACAATTTGGATGCATCACTTTCAAGGGGAGTTTGGTGGGAGGACCACCTTGTTTTGGAGATTTGGAGAGTTGCCCTCATAGATTTTGGTAACAATCTCTAACTCCCATTATGTTTACATGCTTATCTTATTGTTGATTTCTAGCATGTCTGTTTTAATGTTCACTATGCCATATGTCATGTTTATTAGAGTAGTGATATACATGATTAGTAATTGAGACACTCATGTTTTATATGGATTTATATCTTTGTGTTCTCACTTTAGTTTATCTAATGTGTATGTCCTAGATCTATGCATGTGCATGTACATAATGATCATATATATGTTTATGAGTTTTTGTTTCGACTTCTATCCTTCATGTTTTGATTACTTGTTTCAATGTTTGTTTTCTTTAAAACTAGGATATATATACTTGTACAACTAGGGAGGTACAAATAGACTATTATATGTTTGTGCTTAAAAGACCCATTTGTGCTCATTAGATGTACTAGTATAGTCTAGTTTTGATGGTTCATGCATTTGACTTGTACTCTCATTTTGTACATGTTTTCATGTTTATGTTTAACGTCATGTATATGTCTATTTTGTCCAAATTAATAGCTATACATATACATCCTTGAGCCACTTACCTTCATGCATATACTTTTGTGGACTTGTTTATATTTGGATATGTATGTATACTTTAGGTTATTCATGACATACATATACCTTGAAGGATTCTAGATTTTCTTGATTTTCATGTTTTAAGGAATTTTTTGAGCGAAATTGACTATTTTCATGATGATGTGTTTCGCATAACTCTTATACACGTACTTATTTAACGTTTCTCATGATTTTGTTTTCATGAGTACAATTTGTGCTATATAGATTTTAAGTGTTTGGTGATCATGTGATTTACATGTTTTCATAAAATATATTTTATTTTATTCTTTACTTGAAGGATTTCATGCTAGTTTACAAATTTTTCATATAACTAGTTCGTATTCATCATCATGGTAGAGTTTTTCAAACATACTATATTTTTAAACTTATTTTTGAAAACCCCTACCCATTTAAGGGCGGTTGGTTGGGCGATCATGCCTTGTATGCTTATTATTGAAAATTCTTTTAAATATGAGCATGAAATGGGTGGTAGGAAGTATAAGTTATACACTTGATCTTATTACATTTTCAATTAGTATCACTGGATTTTTTCAATTGATATCAATATTGACATTCTTTTTGTATACTCATATATTTTTTTATATATGTATGCTTACACTTCAAATAGTGTTAGTTTCGATTGGTATTCATTTTACATACATATATGTTTTATTTGTGCTTATTATATCTCTATATCTTGAGCACAAATTTTAGTTATGCTGAGCTTGATTTCTTAAATGACTATTATACTTCAATTGATTATTTTTCAATTGGTACTTATACAAGCTTATGCATCATTTTATTTGGTAATTCATAAAGGGGAGAAAATTATATTTCTCTTTTCAATTGGTTTTGCTTACCTTTAGTATTCTACTCCCACACTTTATGATGAAAAATGATTGAAAAATGATATTGATTATTTTTGGTATCATATGCTCCTAATGAAAATTACTTTCATTTGATATTAATCTTTACAGTTGATATCAAGATTATTTATATATCTTTTAATTGATATCAAAATTTTTGGTTAAATTCTTCAAAATGATTTATTTACTTACAATTTGTATTTAAATTTATGTAAAAAATATTTGTTTTATGTACTTTTAATTGATATGATTTATTGATATCATGATGCACTAAATTGATATATTTTTAATTGGTATCATAAAGTTTTGATTTGATTTCATCCCTTATTGATATTTTTTGTTTAAGACAAAAAAGAGGAGAACATTATTTTATTGTTTTCTTTGACCCTTTTGTTGATGATTGACAAAAAGGGGGAGAAGTATTTGTGAGTTTATATGCATGTTTATTAATTTATTTGAGTTTCAATTTGGTATCAAGAGCTTTTATTATTTCATGCCTTGTTGTTTTGTTTTATTGATATCAAGAAACTTTTGTTAAAATTTTTATTGTTGGTATCAAGAGCTTGTATTGATTATCTTTCAATTGGTATCAAGAATTTATTATTGAATGGTATCAAAAGCTTTCTAGAGTTTTTTTTTTTATTGATTGGTATCAAGAGCTTTGTTATTGATAAAGTTTTCAAATTGAAATTGTTATTGGTATCAAGAGTAATTATTTAAGAACATGTTTATTTCAAAAAGAAAAAGGAATTTATTTTAAAAGTTTGGTATTAGGAGCATGTTCATTTCATTATTTTAGGCATGTTGATGCATATTCATGTTTAGAATTCATTGCATATCTTATTGTTTAATGCTATGCATGAGTTAAGGGGGAGCTTCTTTGAAGCTTAACTTTAATCCATGCATATAACTCCATGAGTTTTGTCATCATCAAAAAGGGGGAGATTTTTGGCCTAGAGGCCTTCCACTCTAGTTTTGATGATGATTAACTCATGTAGTTATGTTTACTAATAATATTGTGATGTTTAGTTTCAGATCTCTAACCAAGATATTAGTAGGTGATTAGCTTCAACAAAGGAGTTTTGAAGCTTTCACATGGTGATTCAAGAGCCCGAGCGTCAAAATTCATATCTAGCACTCATTGGAGTCAAGCTCGGTGGATCACGTTTGGATCGAGTCGACTTGAAGACGACGCTCTACAAGAAGATTTCGGTACATAATTTAGTTTATATTTTAGATCCATTTATTAAAGATTAGATAGTGTGATATGCTCAAGTTCACTACACACACTTGTTTAAGTTTCATGTTTTGGTTTTCGTTTTTTTTATTTAACTGATCTTGGTTTTCATGAATAGATAGAATCAAAATAAGTTTATATGGTTTAATGTATATTAGATTTGTTCTATATACATGTATGCTTCAACTATTTAAACAAACTTAGTTTGATAGTCTATTTCATGAGTTTGGAGTTTTGGTATTTTAACAAAACATATTTTTGGATTTTAAGTCAAAAATATTGATATATATATCTTTCATGTATATTGGATTATATTCATACACAACATGCTTCAAGTTGTTTAAGTATCATGTTTTTGTATTTTGATGAGTTTTGGACAAAACGATTTTTCATTTCAAAAATCCAAGTTTTGAAAAATACAAAATTTGGTTTTCGGTAAAATTTCCATAACACAAAAAGAGTTCAAAATGTTTGTAACTTGCTTTGATTTTTATTTAAACAAGTTTGTATTTCAAAGAGAATATAAGAACTTATTTTTGTGGATTTTTAGAGATTTTATGGGATTTATTTGGTAATTAAAAACCCAAGTTTTTAAATACTGATTTCAGTCTGCCAGGCTCTGGCGGTCGACCGACCGGTCGACCGGAGCGGTCGACCGGATGTGCACAAAACGTGCACAAGGCCATATCAGTTGGCCGGTCGACCGACTGAAGGCAACCAACTCTCGGGTTGCCCCGGTCGACCGGGTGGTCGGCCGACCAGAGAACCGTTGCTCTCTGGTTCAGGGCGCGATCGACTGAGAGGCTCAATGGTCACTTTTTTGACCGTGGGCTGGTCGACCGGTCGGTTGACCGGAATGCCAATCTGGGTCTAGTCAGCAGCCAACGGGCAAATTTTTATGGGGCCTATTTATACCCCATTTGAGACCTATTTTGGATAAGTTTTTAAGAGCAAAATTTTCCTACTTCTCTAGTGTTTAAACAACAAGCTTTCAAAAGATTTTTGGGTTCAAAAGATCTATCTTTATTTGTTTTAAAGTGTTGGAAAATTCAAAGAAAAAGAGAGTATTTGGGATTTAGTTTTTGATCTCTAATTCTATATCTAGCTTGTGATTGTCCCAAGTGTTTTTCTTTATTGTTTTTATTTTCAAACGCTTTGTTTTCTCACACTTGAGCTTATCTTGCTATCCTTTCTATAGGATCTTTGTTTTGTGAGAAAGAGATAGTTTTGTGGTTATGAAAACCACCAAGTTGTAAATCCCCCTTGATTTGTGTTATCCCTCTAGTGAGAGGTGATGGTGGGTATCCCTCTAGTGAGAGGTTGATAGTGGAGGTTGTGTTGGTATCCATCATAGTGAAGAGGTGGATTGTGTTGTTAGTGGCTTTGTGCCTATCCTTCATTTGTGAGGTTGATTTTGTTGGCTTTGAGCCAAGCCTCTAAGTGTAGAGGTTGTGTTGTAATTGAGAGAGGAGTTGTGTACTCCTGGGTGTATTGCCCCAAATTCTCAGTAGAGGTTCCCTGTGTGGGATTCCTGTGTGGATAAGTTAGTGGAAATCCTTCTGTGTGAAGGCGGGGACGTAGAGCTGTGTGCTCGAACATCGAAACATATCCGTGTGTTAGCGTTTGATCTATTGACTCTAACTCTCTCTGTCTCTTTTATATTGTGCCTTGTATTGATTCATATTGTCATATCATATTTATATGCTTGGTTGTGATTGTTTGTGTGCCTCACTTGTGTTTAACCACGAGAGCTTCATATAGCACCTCAATTCTTATTCAGAGTAATCAAGAGGAGTAAGTCCAGAGCCCTTCACCGGGAATTCGGCTACACTCGTTGGTTGCATTAAGCATGTTGCAATTTAGTTTTGAATTTTCGCATTTTGTTCATTAGATTAGCCGTACACCTATTCACCCCCTCTAGGTGTACTTACAATTGGCATCAGAGCCGACGCTCCTGATATTAGGTTTAACCACCTAGGAGTGTGATCTTGGTTTTGCTAATCTATCATTTGCATTTGCACACTTTATTGTTTACACACACTCATGGATTGCTTGACACCTCCCATGTTTGATGTCTCCAACATTGACATGTGAAAATTTAGGATGTCCATATACCTAAAAAACCTAGGCTTCCATGTTTTCCTTGCCACTTCCAAGAAATCCTATTTTGGTAATAGCAAGCATATAGAGGCCAATGCATAAGCCCTTGAGGCACTTAGAAGCACGCTTAATAAAGAATATTAACGCTTAATAAAGAATATTTGTGCTTAGTTTCTAACTGTGATTCCGCCTTTGCAGTGTGGAACACGTTGAACTCCTCCGAGTTACAAACGCCCAACATTGTGGAGGATGAATCTAGTGAAGAATCCGAGCAACAATGCTACATGGTCCAAGGGAATGACTCCCTTGAGGTATACTCAGAACTCAATTAGATGGTGATGATGCTAGTTCTTCTTGTGATAATTATGTTGATCCAAATGCTTTGAATGAAGAACTATCAATTGTATGTGAAAAATTGCTAGAAAAATATAATCTTTTGAAAAAGAAGAGTTTTGAACTAAAAGAAGAAAATAAGGATTTGTGTTCTAAACTAGATTTGACTTTGCAAGAGAAGTTTGAGATTTCTAATGAAAGAGATTCATAGAAATCTAAGCTTGATCTTGTCATTAATGAAAACAAGTTTTTGAAAAATAAAAATGATTGTGAAAATATTTTGAAGAAAAATGAATCTTTAAATTCAAAACTTGATTTTGTTTTAAAAGAAAATGATTCTTTGAAAAACTAAATTGATTTGATTTCAAAAGATTTAGAAGTTTGCTTAAATGAAAATAAATCTTTGAAAAATGATTTAGATACACATGTTTGCCATGCTAGTGTAGCTTCTTCATCTAGCTTACCTATTGCATGCACCTCTTCTATAATTGAAAATGATATAAATAATTTACAGAAGAATGTTGAATGTTTAGGCTCTACTTTGAGCCATTGTGCTTTGAACCATACACGGTTGGAATCTATGTTTCGAAAGAAATAAGTTCCTCTTATGCATGCACACAAACCATGGCATCCACATGCTCCTCACGTACACACTTATAACACGATGTATGCTCATATGTACACATGTACACATTGTGGACGTAAGGGCCACCTTGCTAAATTTTGTTATGATAGGATATATGATGCAAATTTAGCAACTAAGTTTGTTTAGGTTAGGAAAGGTGCTAACCCCCATGGACCCAAAAGAGTATGGGTACCAAAGACCGCCCCTATTGTATTTGATGTAGGTGTGGGCTCTCGCATGACGCGAGAGCGATGGTGTCTTGAAGTGGATGCGTTCCGAGCTTAAAGAGTAAAATTTGGATGCATCACTTTCAAGGGGAGTTTGGTGGGAGGACCACCTTGTTTTGGAGATTTGGAGAGTTGCCCTCATAGGTTTTGGTAACAATCTCTAACTCCCATTATGTTTACATGCTTATCTTATTGTTGATTTCTAGCATGTCATGTTTTAATGTTCATTATGCCATATGCCATGTTTATTAGAATAGTGATATACATGATTAGTAATTGAGACACTCATATTTTATATGGATTTATATCTTTGTGTTCTCACTTTAGTTTATCTAATGTGTATGTCCTAGATCTATGCATGTGCATGTACATAATGATCATATATATGTTTATGAGTTTTTGTTTTGACTTCTATGCTTCATGTTTTGATTACTTATTTGAATGTTAGTTTTCATTAAAACTATGATATATATACTTGTACAACTAGCGAGGTACAAATAGACTATTATATGTTTGTGCTTGAAAGACTCATTTGTACTCATTAGATGTACTAGTATAGTCTAGTTTGATGATCATGCATTTGACTTGTACTCTCATTTTGTACATATTTTCATGTTTATGTTTAACTTCATGTATATGTCTATTTTGTCCAAATTAATAGCTATACATATACATCCTTGAGCCACTTGCCTTCATGCATATACTTTTGTGGACTCATTTATATTTGGATATGTATGTATACTTTTGGTTGTACATGATATACATATACCTTGAAAGATTCTAGATTTTCTTGATTTTCATGTTTTAAGAAATTTTTTGAGCTAAATTGACTATATTCATGATGAGGTGTTTCACGTAACTCTGATACACTTACTTATTTAACGTTTTCTCATGACTTTTTTTTCATGAGCACAATTTATGATATATAGATTTTGAGTTTTTGGTGATCATGTGATTTATATGTTTTTCATGAAATATATTTTTATTTTATTCCTTGCTTGAAGGATTTCGTGCTAGTTTACAAATTTTTCATATAACTAGTTCTTATTCTTCATCATGGTAGAGTTTTTCAAACATACTATACTTTTGAACTTATTTTTGAAAACCCCTACCCATTTAAGGGCGGTTGGTTGGGCGACCATGCCTTATATGCTTATTATTGAAAATTCTTTTAAACATGTGCATGAAAGGGGGTGGTAGGAAGTATAAGTTATACACTTGATCTTATTATGTTTTCAATTGGTATCAATATTGACATTCTTTTTGTATACTCATATATTTTTTTATATATGTATGCTTACACTTAAAATAGTATCAATTTCGATTGGTATTCATTTTACATACATATGTGTTTTATTTGTGCTTACTATATCTCTATATCTTTGAGCACAAATTTTGGTTATGCTAAGCTTGATTTTTTAAATGACTATTATACTTCAATTGGTTATTTTTCAATTGGTACTTATACAAGCTTATGCATCATTTTATATGGTAATTCATAAAGGGGAGAAAATTTATATTTCTCTTTTCAATTGGTTTTTCTTACATTTGGTATTCTACTCCCACAGTTTATGATGAAAAATGATTGAAAAATGATATTGATTATTTTTGGTATCATATGCTCCTAATGAAAATTACTTTCATTTGGTACTAATCTTTACAATTGATATCAAGATTATATATATATCTTTTAATTGATATCAAAATTTTGGTTAAATTCTTCAAAATGATTTATTTACTTACAATTGGTATTTAAATTTATGTAAAAAATATTTGTTTTATGTACTTTCAATTGATATGATTTATTGCTATCATGATACACTAAATTGATATATTTTTTAATTGGTATCATAAAGTTTTGATTTGATTTCACCCCTTATTGATATTTTTTATTTAAGACAAAAGGGGGGAGAACATGGTTTTATTGTTTTCTTTGACCCCTTTGTTGATGATTGACAAAAAGGGGGAGAAGTATTTGTGAGTTTATATGCATGTTTATTGGTTTATTTGAGTTTCAATTTGGTATCAAGAGCTTTTATTGTTTCATGCCTTGTTGTTTTGTTTTATTGATATCAAGAAACTTTTGTTAAAATTTTTATTGTTGGTATCAAGAGCTTGTATTGATTATTTTTCAATTGGTATCAAGAATTTTTATTGATTGGTATCAAAAGCTTTCAAGAGTTTTTTTTATTTATTGATTGGTATCAAAAGCTTTCAAGAGTTTTTTTTATTTATTGATTGGTATCAAGAGCTTTGTTATTGATAAAGTTTTCAAATTGAAATTTTTATTGGTATCAAGAGTAATTATTTAAGAACATGTTTTTTTCAAAAAGAAAAAGGAATTTATTTTAAAAGTTTGGTATCAAGAGCATGTTCATTTCATTATTTTTATGCATGTTGATGCATATTCATGTTTAGTATTCATTGCATACCTTATTGTTTATTGCTATGCATGAGTTAAGGGGGAGCTTCTTTGAAGCTTAACTTTAATCCATGCATATATAACTCCATGAGTTTTGTCATCATCAAAAAGGGGGAGATTGTTGGCCCAGAGGCCTTCCACTCTAGTTTTGATGATGATTAACTCATGTAGTTATGTTTACTAATAATATTGTGATGTTTAGTTTCAGATCTCTAACCAAGATTTTAGTAGGTGATTAGCTTCAAGAAAGGAGTTTTGAAGCTTTCACATGGTGATTCAAGAGCCTGAGCGTCAAAGTTCATATCTAGTACTCAATGGAGTCAAGCTCGGTGGATCACGTTTGGATCGAGTCGACTTGAAGACGGCGCTCTATAAGAAGATTTCAGTACATTGTTTCGTTTATGTTTTAGATCCATTTGTTAAGGATTAGATAGTGTGATATGCTCAAGTTCACTACACACACACTCGTTTAAGTTTCATGTTTTGGTTTTCATTTTTTTTGGTTTAACCGATCTTGATTTTCATGAATAGATAGAATCAAAATAAGTTTACATGGTTTAATGTATATAAGATTTGTTCTATATATATATATGCTTCAACTATTTAAACAAACTTAGTTTGATATCATGAGTTTGGAGTTTTGGTATTTTAACAAAACATATTTTTGAATTTTAAGTCAAAAACATTGATATTATATATATATATATATATATATATATATATATATATATATATATATATATATATATATATATATATATATATATATATTTATCTTTCATGTATATTTGATTATATTCATATGCAACATGCTTCAAGTTGTTTAAGTATCATGTTTTTGTATTTGAATGAGTTTTGGACAAAACGATTTTTCATTTCAAAATCCAAGTTTTGAAAAATACGGAATTGGTTTTCGGTAAAATTTCCATAACACAAAAAGAGTTCAAAATGTTTGTAACTTGCTTTGATTTTTATTCAAACAAGTTTGTATTTCAAAGAGAATATAAGAACTTATTTTTGTGGATTTTTAGAGATTTTATGGGATTTATTTGGTAATTAAAAACTCAAGTTTTAAATCTTGATTTCAGTCTGCCAGGCTCTGGCGGTTGACCGATCGGTCGACCAGACCAGGAGCCGGTCGATCGGAGCGGTCGACCGGATGTGCACAAAACGTGCACAAGGCCATATCAGTTGGCTGGTCGACCGAGCGGTCAACCGACTGAAGGCAACCAACTCTCGGGTTGCTCCGGTCGACCGGGCGGTCGATCGGCCAGAGAGCCGTTGCTCTCTAGTTCAGGGCGCGGTCGACCGGGCGGTCGACTGGGAGGCTCAATGGTCACTTTTTTGACCGTTGGCCGGTCGACCGGCCGGTCGAGCGGAAGGCCAATCTGGGCCTAGTCAGTAACCAATGGGCAAATTTTCATGGGGCCTATTTATACCCCATTTAAGAGCTGTTTTGGATAAGTTTTTGAGAGCAAAATTTTCCTACTTCTCTAGTGTTTAAACAACAAGTTTTCAAAAGATTTTTGGGTTCAAAAGATCTATCCTTATTTGTTTTAAAGTGTTGAAAAATTCAAAGAAAAAGAGAGTATTTGGGATTTGGTTTTTGATCTCTAATTCTATATCTATCTTGTGATTGTCCCAAGTGTTTTTCTTTATTGTTTTCATTTCCAAACACTTTGTTTTCTCACACTTGAGCTTATCTTGCTATCCTTTCTATAGGATCTTTGTTTTGTGAGAAAAAGATAGTTTGGTGGTTGTGGAAACCGCCAAGTTGTAAACCCTCCTTGATTTGTGTTATCCCTCTAGTGAGAGGTGATTGTGGGTATCCCTCTAGTGAGAGGTTGATAGTGGAGATTGGGTTGGTATCCCTCTTAGTGAAGAGGTGGATTGTGTTGTTAGTAGATTTGTGCCTATCCCTCATTTGTAAGGTTGATTTTGTTGGCTTTGAGCCTAGCCTCTAAGTGTAGAGGTTGTGTTGTAATTGAGAGAGGAGTTGTGTACTCCCGGTTATATTGCCCCAAATTCTCAGTGGAGGTTTCCTGTATAGGAATCCTGTGTGGACAATTTAGCGAAAATTCTTCTGTGTGAAGGCGGGGATGTAGAGCTATGTGCTCGAACCTCGAAACATATCCGTGTGTTAGTGTTTGATTTATTGACTTTAACTCTCTCTCTCTCTCTCTCTTTTATATTGTGCTTTGCATTGATTCATATTGTCATATCATATTTATATGCTTGGTTGTGATTGTTTGTGTGCCTCACTTGTGTTTAACCACGAGAGCTTCACATAGCACCTCAACTCATATTCAGAGGAATCAAGAGGTGTTAGTCCAGAGCCCTTCACCGGGAATTCGGCTACACTCGTTGGTTGCATTAAGTGTGTTACAGTTTAGTTTTTAATTTTCGCATTTTGTTCATTAGATTAGCCGTACACCTATTCACCCCCCTCTAGGTGTACTTACAATTGGTATCAGAGCCTACACTCCTGATATTACATTTAACCACCTAGGAGTGTGATCTTAGTTTTGCTAATCTATTATTTGCATTTGCACACTTTATTGTTTACACACACTCATGGAGTGCTTGACACCTCCCATGTTTGATGTCTCCAACATTAACATGTGGAAATTTAGGATGTCCATGTACCAAAAAACCCTAGGCTTGCATGTATTGCTTGCCACTACCAAGAAATCCTATCTTGCTAATAACAAGTATATAGAGGCCAATGTACAAGCCCTTGAGGCACTTAGAAGCACGCTTAATAAAGAATATTTGTACTTAGTTTCTAATTGTGATTCCGCCTTTGCAGTGTGAAACACGTTGAATTCCTCCTAGCTACAAACGCCTAACATTGTGGAGGATGAATCTAGTGAAGAGTCCGAGCAACAATGCTACATGGTCCAAGGGAATGACTCCCTTGAGGTATACTCGGAAACTCAATTAGATGGTGATGATGCTAGTTCTTCTTAAGATGATTATATTGATCCAAATATTTTGAATGAAGAACTATCAATTGTATGTGAAAAATTGTTAGAAAAATATAATCTGTTAAAAAAGAAGAGTTTTGAACTAAAAGAAGAAAATAAGGATTTGTATTCAAAACTAGATTTGGCTTTGCAAGAGAAGGTTGAGATTTCTAATGAAAGAGATTCATAAAAATCTAAGCTTGATCTTGTCCTTAATGAAAACAAGTTTTTGAAAAATAATAATGATTGTGAAAATATTTTGAAGAAAAATGAATCTTAAATTCAAAACTTAATTTTGTTTTAAAAGAAAATGATTCTTTGAAAAATAAAATTGATTTGATTTCAAAAGATTTAGAAGTTTGCTTAAATGAAAATTAATCTTTGAAAAATGATTTAGATACACATGTTTGCCATGCTAGTGTAGCTTCTTCATTTAGCTTACCTATTGCATGCACCTCTTCTATAGTTGAAAATGATATAAATAATTTAAAGAAGAGTGTTGAATGTTTTGCTTACCTTTGGTATTCTACTCCTACACTTTATGATGAAAAATGATTGAAAAATGATATTGATTATTTTGGTATCATATGCTCCTAATGAAAATTACTTTCATTTGGTACTAATCTTTACAATTGATAGCAAGATTGTCTATATATCTTTTAATTGATATAAAATTTTTTGGTTAAATTCTTCAAAATGATTTATTTACTTACAATTGGTATTTAAATTTATGTTAAAAATATTTGTTTTATATACTTTCAATTGGTATGATTTATTGATATCATGATGCATTAAATTGATATATTTTTGAAATTGGTATCATAAAGTTTTGATTTGATTTCACCCCTTTTTGATATTTTTTGTTTAAGACAAAAAGGAGGAGAACATTGTTTTATTGTTTTCTTTGACCCTTTTGTTGATGATTGACAAAAAGAGGCAGAAGTATTTGTGAGTTTATATGCATGTTTATTGGTTTATTTGAGTTTCAATTTGATATCAAGAGCTTTTATTGTTTCATACCTTGTTGTTTTGTTTTATTGATATCAAGAAATTTTTTGTTAAAATTTTTATTGTTAATATCAAGAGCTTGTATTGATTATCTTTCAATTGGTATCAAGAATTTTTTATTGATTGGTATCAAAAGCTTTCAAGAGTTTTTTATATTGATTGGTATCAAGAGCTTTGTTATTGATAAAGTTTTCAAATTGAAATTTTTATTGGTATCAAGAGTAATTATTTAAGAACATGTTTATTTCAAAAAGGAAAAGAATTTATTTTAAAAGTTTGGTATCAAGAGCATATTCATTTCATTGTCTTTATGCATGTTGACGCATATTCATGTTTAGTATTTATTGCATATCTTATTGTTTATTGCTATGCATGAGTTAAGGGGGAGCTTCTTTGAAGCTTAACTTTAATCCATGCATATATAACTCCATGAGTTTTGTCATCATCAAAAAGGTGGAGATCGTTGGCCCAGAGGCCTTCCACTCTAGTTTTGATTATGATTAACTCATGTAGTTATGTTTACTAATAATCATGTGATGTTTAGTTTCAGATATCTAACCAAGATATTAGTAGGTGATTAGCTTCAACAAAGGAGTTTTTGAAGCTTTCACATGGTAATTCAAGAGCCCGAGCGTTAAAGTTCATATCTAGCACTCATTGGAGTCAAGCTCGATGGATTACGTTTGGATCGAGTCGACTTGGAAACGGCGCTCTACAAGAAGACTTTGGTATACAGTTTAGTTTATGTTTTAGATCCATTTGTTAAAGATTAATAGTGTGATATGCTCAAGTTCACTACATACACACTTGTTTAAGTTTCATGTTTTGGTTTTCTTTTTCTTTTTTGGTTTAACCGATCTTGGTTTTCATGAATAGATAGAATCAAAACAAATTTACTTGATTTAATGTATATTATATTTGTTCTATATACATGTATGCTTCAACTATTTAAACAAACTTAGTTTGATAGTCTATTTCATGAGTTTGGAGTTTGGTATTTTAACAAAACATATTTTTAGATTTTAAGTCAAAAACATATATATATATATATATATCTTTCATGTATATTGGATTATATTCATATACAACATGCTTCAAGTTATTTAAGTATCATGTTTTTGTATTTGGATGAGTTTTGGACAAAAATCCAAGTTTTTGAAAATACGGAATTTGGCTTTCGGTAAAATTTCTATAACACAAAAAGAGTTCAAAATGTTTGTAACTTGGTTTGATTTTTACTCAAACAAGTTTGTATTTCAAAGAGAATATAAGAACTTATTTTTGTGGATTTTTAGAGATTTTATGGGATTTATTTGGTAATTAAAAACTCACGTTTTTAAATCCTGATTTCAGTCTGCCAGGCTCTGGCGATCGACCGACCGGTCGACCGGACCAGGAGCCGGTCGACCGGAGCGGTCGACCGGATGTGCACAAAACGTGCACAAGGCCATATCAGTTGGCCGGTCGACCGAGCGGTCGACCGACTGAAGGCAACCCACTCTCGGGTTGCCCCGGTCGACCGGGCGGTCGACCGGCCAGAGAGCCGTTGCTCTCTGGTTCAGGGCGCGGTCGACCGGGCGGTCGACCAGGAGGCTCAACGGTCACTTTTTTGACCGTTGGCCGGTCGACCAGAAGGCCAATCTGGGCCTAGTCAGCAGCCAACGGGCAAATTTTCATGGGGTCTATTTATACCCCATTTGAGAGCTGTTTTGGATAAGTTTTTGAGAGAAAAATTTTCCTACTTCTCTAGTGTTTAAACAACAAGTTTTCAAAAGATTTTGGGTTCAAAAGATCTATCTTTATTTGTTTTAAAGTGTTGGAAAATTCAAAGAAAAAGAGAGTATTTGGGATTTGGTTTTTGATCTCTAATTCTTTATCTATCTTGTGATTGTCCCAAGTGTTTTTCTTTATTGTTTTCATTTCCAAACACTTTGTTTTCTCACACTTGAGCTTATCTTGCTATCCTTTCTATAGGATCTTTGTTTTGTGAGAAAGAGATAGTTTTGTGGTTATGGAAACCACCAAGTTGTAAACCCTCCTTGATTTGTGTTATCCCTCTAGTGAGAGGTGATTGTGGGTATCCCTCTAGTGAGAGGTTGATAGTGGAGGTTGTGTTAGTATCCCTCTTAGTGAAGAGGTGGATTGTGTTGTTAGTGGCTTTGTGCCTATCCCTCATTTGTGAGGTTGATTTTGTTGGCTTTGAGCCTAGCCTCTAAGTGCAGAGTGTTGGCCCAAAGGCCTATCACCCTAGTTTTGATGATGATCAACTCATGAAGTTATGATTACTAATGATCTTGTGTTTAATTAGTGACAGATTCATTATCAAGATCTTAGTAGGTGCATAGCTCAACAAAGGATAAAATATCAAGATTTGGAGCTAGCACGGTGTGATCCAAGGAGCTTTTGGATCAAGCTTGGACCAAGTCAAGAAGATGAGAAGCCTTCAAGTGAAGACTTCAAGAAGATGAAGACTTGTGTCTAGGTATAAGATTTTGTTTTTGTTTTAGTTAAAAATGTAAAGGATAGAGTAGTTGGTGGATTGCTCAAGTACATATACACACACACTCTTGATTTAGTTTTGTTTTTACAAAAGATTTTCTAGTTTAAGAAAATACATGTTTGGATTTTGGTTTTCATGTTTACATATCTTTTGACCAAAATCAAGTTTAGAGCTTAATGTCAAAAACTTAGATATTTCATCTTATTTGTGTTGTGGATCATATCCATACACACTATGCTTTAATGAGTTCAAAATATCTAGTTTTTATTTGAAGATGTTTTGGAAAAACAAAGTTTAGAAAACATGTTTTGAAAAATACAGTTTTTATCATGAGCCAAATATTTCCAAGTTACAAAAATAGTCCAATCTTTTATAACATGCCTTGATTTTGTGCAAGCATGTTTGTTTATCAAAGTATATTGGTTAAACTATTTTTGTAGATTTTTAAGTATTTTATGGGATTTTATTTCAATCAAAAAGACCAAGTTTTAAATCCTAGTTTTCTGTTTCAGGCTTCAGATAAGTCGACTTGCTTCCTTTATAGTCGACTAATCCTGAAGTCGGTCGACCGGTTCGGTCGACCGAGGACGGCCGACCGTGCGGGTCGACCGCTCCAGAGAGCTCTGCTCTCTGGAAAGTTCGGCCGACCGTACGGGTCGACCGACAGAGAGTTCAACTCTCTGCTCCAGTGGCTCGGTCGACCCGGGCGGTCGACCGTGGCTCCAACGGTCGGATTTCTGACCGTTGGCGGTCGACCGACCCAGTCGACCGGCAGCTCTGACAGAGCCCCAACGGCTAGTTTTCCAGACTCTATATAAAGGGTCATTTGTGGGCTGTTTTCTTTAAGATTTGGAGATAGTTTTAGAGCCAGTTTTTCCCACTCTTTTCAGAAGTTTTTCTCCACAAAATAGAGAGCAAATATTTCCTATCTAAAGGAAAGTTTTATCAAGAGTGTAAAAGAGATTTTCTTGAGTTTTTCACCAAAGATTGTTTCCTTGTTTTCTCACACAAACACTTGAGCATCCATTGAGCTATTCATCTTATAGGAGTGTTGTAGTGAGAGTTTTTATTGGTGATCAAAGTGTTTAGATCACCAAAGATCTTTTCTTTGTTCTTTGAGGAGACGGGCAGGTGTGCTCGTGGTTGTTTAGGGTTCGGGTGCGGACTCTTTGTTTGAGGTGCGGCCTCGGCAAGCTTGTGGGGCTTGCGTGTGTACGGGACTAGGGAGTCTGAGGGCTTGTAGGTGTTGCAGCACCGAGGAGAGATCCACTGGGATCTTGCATAGTGAAAATCCTTCGTGTGTCGAAGGCGGGGATGTTGAGCAAGTGTGCTCGAATCTCGAAACATACCCTTGTGTTTGCGATTGCCTTTTCTCTCTCTCTCTCTCCCTTACTTGTTTATATCTTGCATTCAATTATTGTCTTTACATTTACATGCTTGATATATTGTGCTTAAATTGATATACTTGCTTGGATTGTTTGCTAACACTTGTATTCAACCAAGAGAGCCAATGCGGCACCTCAACCCATTCAAGGAGAATCTAGAGGAGTTTGTCCAGAGCCCTTCACGGGAAATTCGGCAACACTCTTGTGTTATACGTGGTGTTTAGTGTAAAAGTTTTATTTGGCCATAATTGTTTTTAGCTTCCGCATTATTTGGCATTAAGTGACCATTAGATTAGCCATCACCTATTCACCCCCCCTCTAGGTCATTTCAATTGGTATCAGAGCTTGGTAGGTTGTGTTGTAATTGAGAGAGGAGTTGTGTACTCCCGGTTGTATTGCCCCAAATCCTCAGTGGAGGTTTCCTGCGTGGGAATCCTGTGTGTGTGGACAATTTAGTGAAAATTCTTCTGTGTGAAGGCGGGGACGTAGAGCTGTGTGCTCGAACCTCGAAACATATCCGTGTGTTAGCGTTTGATCTATTGACTCTAACTCTCTCTCTTTTATATTGTGCCTTGCATTGATTCATATTGTCATATCATATTTATATGCTTGGTCGTGATTGTTTGTGTGCCTCACTTGTATTTAACCACGAGAGCTTCACATAGCACCTCAACTCTTATTCATAGGAATCAAGAGGTGTTAGTCCAGAGCCCTTCACCGGAATTCGGCTACACTCGTTGGTTGCATTAAGTGTGTTACAATTTAGTTTTAATTTTCGCATTGTTCATTAGATTAGCCGTACACCTATTCACCCCCCTCTAGGTGTACTTACAACCCTAAAACCGTCCGGCTTGGGAGTCACTGACTAAGGCTTATTACATGGGCAAATTAGAAAGCCTAAGAAAGCTAAGAAATATTACCACCAGTATATATATAAATAAGGCATAAGAAGTAGAGCTGAAGAACCCTTAGTCAAAATATTCACAGTCACAGGATGCATATGACTTAGGGTAAAATAATAGACTAGATGAGAATACAATTTTATTCCTAACCTTAATAGATAACAAATATTTGAATAGAGGCTAAGTCTAGGGATGAGTAATTCGATACTCTTATAACTTACAAGTTGCTTAATACTTGTAAAAATACTTCAATATTTTCTCTTGTTTTCAAAATGTATTTCCAAAAATACTAACAAATTATTTCTTTTCTTTATGGATTTTGTGGGTGTAATCCACTGAAAATTCTCAGGAGACTACAACTCCTCCTCTAGGGGTAACCTAGAGGTTTAGAGGCTTATTGCACATGCTAAGTGCAATCGCGTGACCTGCGAAAGTGGTCTAAATAAAAACCTTAGGTCAGTTTTGTTTTGCTCGAGGACGAGCAAAATATAAGTGTGGGGTGTGTTTGGATACATATATTGCATAAATATTATTATACTCCTACATATATTCTATAATAAATCATTATAAACTCACTTGTCTTAATGTCCTAATCCATGCAGGATGATAAAGAGAAGATAAATATGATCCTATTCAAGCAAACCCAAAAGTTCAAATCAAACAGGGATCGACTTAAATAAGAATCTTTAGTCTATCTTATCTGAGGATTGGATTTACCAGATAAGATAATACTATAAAAATTCAAAAGAAAATGAATTTTTGAAGACCCTATTGGGTATGCTGAGGATAAATGGACATAGGAAGATCAACGGATGAGATGAAGCAATTTAGATTCGAATTCAGACTGGATATAGTTTAGCATTTTAATCATAACTTTCGCTACCGAATCTCAAATCTGATGATTCAAGATGATCCAGAAAGAATATTAAAGGGCTACAACTATTTTGAATTCTATCATCTATTAAGCAATATTCAGCAATCAACACGCCATCAAGCTGCAGATCAGAATTCTGAATAAATCAAGTATGGAGATAAGGGGAAGATTGAAATTCAAAAATATCCAACTCTTCCTATCTCCCTACACTCTCCCTTATCACTATTTTCTTATAAATACCTGTATTCATTGAGAGAGAGGGGGGACCAGAGGGCTGAAAAGCTAGAAAACGAGAGTTTTGAGCGTTATAATGTGAGATTGGAGAGGTCAAGAGCTTTGTATTTGATGCTTATTGAATAAAATTTAGAATTCTTCTTCACAATCTTGCGGCGTTCAGTCTAAGTTTTTCTTTAATTTTCTCTTTATTTATTTTTTATGCTTTTTTTTTCTTGCATATTTGATTCCATGAAGTCATCTCTTTTCATTTATTAACTTCTTTTATTTTCAGCATTGCTTGGAGGAGGGAGACAACAAGGCGACGACAAGAAACAAGTTCACTGGTTCATCTTCCTCTTCCATTCGTACCAATTTCTAAATTTTTTTTTTACTTTGGTTATTCAAATCTTCATAAAAAGGTTAGTATTTCTTTTTTTTCATTTACTTTATTCATATTTTTATTTTGCTTTTACTTTCTTCCACAAGTTCTTTATTTCTTTATTTATTTTTTTAGAAAAACAAAATTTCAACATTCATCCAAGGGATTTCTCAACTAGAATAAGATAAAAGTGAGATTTTTAGTAACTAAATTTTTAAGAACAAATCTCTGTGGATTCGATCCTCTACTTGCCACTACACACTTTGTTAAAAGATTCTATCGAGTTTAGATTTCATAACTTGTACGTGATTCAACAACGATGAAGTTTTTCATGAACTTCGAAACGCGAACATCAGCAATCTAATCTTCTGTCTTGCAGTATGCTAGCTTCATAGTTCTCTTTTTCTATGTGCTTATTCCTTCCATGTACTACTAGATTCCTGGCAAATGCTATAGCTGATTTGTTGTTAATAAACATCTCCGTCGGTACTTCTTATTGGTGTTTTAGTTCCTTCATCAGACTCCTGAGCCATATTGCTTGATACACACATGCCAATCCTGCAATGTATTTTGCTTCACAACTTGAAAGGGCAACGACATACTGTTTCTTTGATGACCAAGTAAATGCTGCTGATCTGATGTTGAACACGAAGCCAGACATGCTCTTTCTTTCATCTAAATCTCCCCTATAATCATTGTCGGTGTAGCCAACTATTCTTGGATCTTCACACTGTGTATAAAACAAACCTTGATCAATGCTTCCTTTGACATACCTAAGAATTCTCTTGGCTGCCTGGAAGTGCTTTTGTCTTGGTTCCTCCATGTATATGCTCTAACTGCATATATTATGTCAGGTCGTAGTCAAGTAGCGCAAACTTCTGACTAAGCTCTTGTAAAAAAGATGGATCAATAAGGCTTCCTAGTGAATCTTACCTCAGCTTCACTCCGACTTCAGCAGGAGTTGTAATTGGATTGTAATTGCTCTGAATTTTTGGAGGACTTGCTTTGCGTACTTCTTTTGTGAGATGAAAATTCCCTTTTCTAATTGTGACACCTCCACTCCAAGAAAGTAGGACATTTCTCCAATGTCAGTTATCTCGAACTCCTTGATCATTTTCTTCTTGAACTCCTCGAACATCTTTGGATTGTTTCCGGTGAAGATCATGTCATCCAGTAGAGATATATGATCATAATGTCTCCATCTTTCTTCTTGGTGTATAAAGAATACTTATACGGAATCTGTTCTGCTAGAAGTATGCATTAATTCTGGTATTTCACACTCTTGGTGCCTGCTTCAAACCGTACAATGCCTTCTTAAGCTTGTAGACTTTATCTTCTTGATTCTTCATCACTTATCCAGGTGGTTGCTCGATGTAGACTTCTTCTTCTAAATAGCCATTTAGGAATGCTGACTTCACGTCCATCTGGTAGATTTTCCAGTGATTCTGTGCGCCAATCCAATGATGAGAAGGATTGTGTCGATCCTCGCAACTGGTGCAAACACTTCTTCCCAGTCGATTCCTTCTTGCTGACTATAGCCTTTTGCTACGAGCCTGGTTTATATTTGTCAACTTTGCCATCTTGATTGGTCTTCATCTTGTATACCCACTTTACTCCAATGGGTTTATGACCTTCGGGCAAGGTAGTAAGCTCACATGTATCATTTCTTCTTATCACCTCGATCTCGTCATCCATAGCTTTCTCCATTTATCTTTTTGTGCTGCTTCGTTGTAGCTGACAGGATCACATTCTACAAACAAGCAGAATTATGTGTAGTCCTCCATCATCTCGACATGCTCTATGTCATCATACAGATCTCTTTGACTTCTCATCCTCCTTGTTGCTTCCCCTGAAGAGCTTCCCTTATTTGAATTGACTGGTGTTGATGCCGCCATCAATGTTGGTGCTGATGGAGCTGGACTACTCGGTGGATTTTGATCTAGTCCTTCTGACTCTCGCAAATTATTATCATTATCTTTAAAAAACATACCTTTCATATTTTTGTCTTTGTCGCTCCACGTCCAACAATCTTCTTCGTCGAACTCCACATCTCTTGAAATGATCCTCTTCTTTGAGTGAATGATTGTTCACGATCTTCATCACGACCTTGATTTTCATGGCCTCCTTGATATTGTCTGCCACGTCCTCGCTAGAAGTTTGAGCTACTTCGAAAAGTGCCTCTTCCTCTGTAGCCCCCCCCCCCCCCCCGTCCTCTATGGCTATCTTCTCTGATAATCATTTTGCTTTGTAGTGCTTGCTCTAACTTTTCTCCTTCATTTGTACTAGTATTCATATCTTGCTCATATGCTTGTAATGAACCTTGGAGCTCATCAATAGTAACTTCAGAAAGATCTTTAGACTCTTAAATTGGTGAAATAATATTTTTAAATTTAGAGTCTAAACTTCTAAGTATTTTCTCCATAATTCTTACTTCATCAACTACTTCACCATTTCTTTTCATTTGGTTGGTGATAGTTTGAACTCTATTAAAATAATCAGGTACTTTTTCTATAGCTTTCATCTTCAAATTTTCAAATTTTCAAATTTTGTTCTCAAAGCTTTGAGGCGTACCTTCTTAGCTTTTTCTGCACCTTGATAGGATTTTTGTAAAATCTTCCTTGCTTCTTTGGAGGACTAGGCATGGGAATCTTCTCGATTGCTGATTCTTCCATGCCTTGGTATATGAGGAATAATGCCTTATTATCCCTTTTTTTTCTGAACTCCTTCAACTCACTCTTCTGTGTGGCACTAAGGCTTGCTTCGATAGCAGATGACTCAGGTTCTGCATAACCGTTCTCCACAAGCGGCCACGAGTCTTGTGAACTAAGCAAGACTTTCATCTGAATGCTCCAGTTATCGTAGTGGTCTTTGTCAGCTTTGAATCTGTTGCTAGATCATATTTGCCATCTCGTACACGAGTACTTTCGATTGGCCCGGATAGATCGAACTCAGCTCTGATATCACTTTGATGGAGTAGGAACAAAAAAAAAAAAAACTTTTGAACAAAGAGAGGGGGCTAAAATAAATCTTGCTTTTAATAAAATGTTACAAGTACAATTTTTTTCACACTCCCACCACACCAGGGGCTACAACCTCCTCTCCTCTTTTCTGTTAGCTTCTCTCTCAAGTCACTATCTAATTCTAGGCTTACAAGTCTACTACTATAGCCCCTATTATTCTCATAGGCTTCTTCTTCTTCTCACTTCTTGAGATGATTCAAAAGTGTAGAAAACACCTCCTTATATAGCCTTTTGAAGAACAATCTAGATGATCATTTAAGCTCTCAGAAGTCTAAGCATCAACTATGAAGGTTCCAAGATTTCTCCATTATTTCAAGTTCATTGTCCAAAGTCCATCCTTTCATTTCTTCTAGAAGTCAAATTCCAACACATCTAGGTGATTAATGAGATATTTGACCTGAATTTCTAGAATCTCTAGAGTGTTCTAAGACGCCGCCCCCCCCCCCCCCCCCCCCCCCCCCCCCCCCGCGCCGCGGCGTAATGGTTGTTGAAGACCTGATTTTCTCTTCCTCCTGCCTCCTCTGAAAGTCTCTGCATTATATAATTGCAACCTTGATGGGTTCTGCATTAAACCAAAGGCATTATGACTTAGAGCGTTAATATGCAGTTGAGTGCAAGTAGTGCCCAACACAATTAGTCTACTTTCAGGAGCAAAAGAAATATGACCATTTTCATGGACAACTTAGCAAATACAGATGACAGAAATCAAATCCAAGAATCAAATAAAATGATATCATATTAGAGCCCAGCGCATACAATAGTATTCAAGGGCGTGTAATTAAATTATAAAAATCCAATAATCAAATAAATTCACTACCGCGCATGACAGAATTATGTTCAGATGATGAAATCAGATTTTTAAAATCGTAGACTCCATACTATAGACTTCATGAAAAGTTATGGTCTACCAATTTCTCGATTGTTGACCTTAAAATGATCCAATCTGAGATCACAGCCTGCAATGTGTTTCCAGTTTGCTGTAGACCTAAAAGAATGATTTGAAGCTAATGAAATTTGATCATATTTCAGAGGCATCCAAATAAATGAACATGCATAAAAAAGAAGGCATAGTACTCACACATCTTTCTCATATCGATTATTTTGATGAACTGAATCTGGATTCTTGAAATAGTGTGCTCTGAAATCTGCAACATCATGCCAAGAATTATTTAGTTAAAACATATAATAGATGAAAAAACTGCCATATATAAAATCACATATAATCTCTAAGTTTACTTATTACAGTTCAAATGCATTTCAGTAGCAAGTTGCAACTATATTCTCTCTGCAACTGGTGGAATAGAAAAGATATATCCCTAAATTCTTTTGAGTTTTGGTGGAGTGCAGCTCGTGTAATATGGCATCAGAAACCCAGGGTGTTATCATTGGAAATTTTTTTTTTTTTTTTTAAAGACACCATGGTTTGCAAGCCCTAGGTTTTGGCCAACCAAAAAGAGAGTGTTATAATACAAATTACATCCTGCAACACACATCATAACTCCCGAGTGTAGGTTTGGCATAAAAAAGGGATTGTTATAATACAGTAAACATCCCTCCACACTCAGCGTTGGGATTTGGGTCGAACAAATAGTCCCACATCGGCTAGATATGGGGATGGTCTTTGGTTTATAAGGATTTGAGTTACTCCGTCTAGAAGGCTAGTTGATTTAGCCAAATCTACATAAAAAAATACAAACTTTTAGAGCAGTATAAAGGTCTTCAATTCTACCGTGTAGCCTAAGATTAACGGGTCCTGATCCACAGGGAGGGACAATGATAGAAGCATTGTTTAAGTTTCTTCCTATTAATTTATCAAAACTATTTAATACTTATTTTCTCAGTTTTATAAAAAATGTTAAGTTAAAAAAGGATGATGGTGATGTTGTTCTTTTATTTATAAAAGAAAAGGAAACAAATAAAGAAGAGTGTTGGTGCAAAAATCAGAAACAAAAAGAAAATAAAATAAGAGTATTTACCTCTACTGATTTATTACCTTAGCGTTAGAAAGAAAAACATTGAATGTGCACTTGACCAGATTGAGTACGATGAAGAAAAGTGAGAAAACTCCATTGATTATCACCCTCAATATAAGTTTTTTGAAAAAGGGTTACAATAATGTCACTCTATAATAACTCTTCCTCTCTTTTAATCATGTAACTCTCTCTAATCTAAAAAAATAAAAATTACATTGAAGAAGAAAAGAAAAACCTAAAGTAAAAGCTCTCTCTCTGAGATGGTGCCCCTCTGCCTTCAAGGTTACATGTAATTATAGGAGAAAAAGGGGATAGGGAGAGCGTATAGAGAAAGGGGCCCTTGATTCAAATGCCAAGCCGCGGAAGCACGGCTTTTGCCGCGTTTTCGCGATAAGATCCTAGCCATTGGACTAGGATCAAAGCGTGTGTGTCTGTCCACTTGTCCCCTATCCTTGTATCCACTTGGATTATGAATTTCTGTTCTGGATTTGATGATTCATCCTTTTATCCTTAGCGAAACCAATTGGTCTTTCAAAAAATTCATTTTTTCTTGAATTTTAATTGGTATTTATCTTATCTGATATACCCGATCTTCAGATAAGATGGCTTCTAGAAACTCTGGATTTAAATCAATTCCCTCTCTTTTGAACTTTTGGATTTAATTTGGATAAATCTGTCAATCTCTCTCTTTTCTTACTTAATTATCCTGTATGCCACTAGGCATGAAAATTTATTAATAGCAGAGTTTTATTTATATATAAATGCAGAAAATGGTTCCTACCTGGGAAGAATTCTCTAGAAGTTGAACTTTATTCATCAAGGCGTGACCGTAAAAGCACTTAAAATGATGCTTTAGATCTTGAAATCACTTGACAGTGATAATCTTTGGAGAAGATTAAAGAAAAGCATAGAAATTTTGAGTTCGGAAAGCATGAAAGTTTTGAGTTCTTGCTGTTCATTAGAACACATCCCCTTGAAGGGAAGATAGACAAATCAAGACGAAGACCTTCAGAGCGCATGCTCGCAAAGGAAAACTGTCTAGATAATGGACTGTTAAGAGGCTGAGGCCTGTTTATAGGCAAGCCATAAGGCTTACTATTAATGACATAAAAATTAAAGCCATCAGCCTTAATTCCCGCACGAACATCATGTCCAATAAGGAGATGACGCGTGAATTGCCACTTCGGGAAACATCGAATGACACAAGTCCCCAATCGTCAACGTCGACTTGGCATTAAAGATCAAACAAGACCTTTAAGACGGACTGCATATGGCACTTAGGAAGCTGCGTCGTGCGCAGACTCAAAGGTCATGTCCACAAGTCCGCGACCTTTCATAAACCCGAGGGCTGCGTTTCTTTCATTCCTACTGAAGAGACCACAACGCGTCTCCTTACGTGGTTCAAAGCCGCGTCTCCTAAGCAAGCTGGGACCACCTTCGACGACTATTCAGGGTTGCATCCTGAGTTCACACCCATTCACAAGACTTGAAGGCTGCGTCCTAAAGTTCGCGTCCTTTCATGAACCTGAAGGCCGTGTCTCCTTTATCCAGAATGCAGGCTCACGCTTCAAGGTGCGCCCTCTCAGGGACCTGAGTCGTGTCTCTCTTAAGTCAGAGCCACATCCCCACCGACCAGCTGAGACCCGCGCGTCATTCTTGAGGAGCCCAAGACTGCGTCTCCAATGCAGATGAAGGCCGCGTCTCATTCATGAACTTGTCAAGGAGTGCCACTATGAAAGCTAAGTTCATCAAGGCATTAAAAGTCCAAAAGTTAAGGACGAGGCAGCAGGTTTTGTCTTGGGCGCCATTGCAACCGTGAAATTGATGTCACAGATGAAGAAAAACGGAGAGAGCTCTAAGTTTTTATTAACCCTCAATACAAAGCTCAACGATGAAGAAGAAAAGTTTAATGATGACTCTTGAAAGACTGTTGTCTTTTATAGGCACAGTGATCCACAAAGATACGCGGCCATATCTCGAGGCCTAATCCCCGCCCGACGCGTGGCATGCGTCTTAAATGCGACGCGAATTTCACGCGTTAAAGGAAGGATGTCCCTCAACCTCGCCGGACACGTGGCAACGCGCCCAAAAAACGGGACTCGCCTTTAACAAAAACCGCGTCCCTCTAAAAGTCGCATCTCTTCAGCAAGACTAGAGCTGCGTCTAGTCAACTAGGTGAGAGCTGCGTCTTCACTTCAAAGATCGCGTCCCTCTAGAGGCCGTGTTTCTTTAACAAATTAATAGATGCGTCCCAACTCCGAGTGAAAATTACGTCTCTAGAGCAACATGACCCCTGCGTCTACAAGGCTTGCATTCAGTCTTTGCTTCTGCAATCAGTTCAACAGTACACTAGCACAAGCAGACAACTATTTACCCTGCTTCAACAGTACACTAGCAACCAGCTCAAAGCACTGAGGAGGTCTGGACTGTGTATCTAGACACTCACCACGATCATCTCTGATGGCTTTAAAGGGTTTTACAGTACACTCACGAAGATCATACTCCAGACAAGATCAAGCTCAGAGTATCTTAAAAGATGTTAGTCCAATCATGAGAAGTATGAATTCAACCAGAGTCTAAAGTATTTCAAAATCCGTCCCAGTCAACCGCGAATTATCAAAAACTTTGGAGGGGGTTCTGTAGACTGTCTAAAAATTATTTGAAGACAAGTCATCAGAAAACAGAGTCCAAACTCCAGACACAAAGCGGCACAACCACTAGCACAACATCAAGACATGAAAATTGAAACCCGCGTATTAATAACCAAGACACAGAGCTCGAAAGCTGCGTCTCAGTACTACTGTAGTACCAAGACGCAAGGGTCAAAACCCGCGTCTCTGCCTTACTGTAGTGGCCAAGATGCAGAGCTTGAAACTTACATCTCAGACATCCTACCCAGACGCAGAGCCCGAAGCCCGCATCTTACTTGAAGCTTAATGCAGAACTGAAAGTTTGCGTTTCTCAAGCATTACTTCAGTGATAAAATGTGAGGCTCAAAGCCCGCATCTCGGTTATAACTGCGCTCATTACTAGGTCAATTACTGCCCACGAAATGAGGGAGTTAACCCCCATTATGGAGTGTTTTTAAGGGACACTTTTACCCCCCTGAAACCTCTATAAATAGCCTAATTTGCTATGGAAGAGGGGTCAAAAAAATCTGGTTAGAAGAACTTTGGTTGTAAGCCATAGAAGGAAAAGAAAGTTCAACTCTTCTAACAACTTACTGCGTACAAGTTTGTTTTTGCCTACGGTCTCTTTGAGATTCTTATTGGACAGAAGCTGTGTTACTTCATCCACCATCCAAAGAGAAGATTTCCAAAAGGTCTTGATGTTTACCCAGTCAACGAAAAACAAGATTCACTTTCCATTGCCACATCAAGAACCCAGCACTAAATAAAGGGGAGATTTGATATTAAATATCTTCCCTCTCTTGTAACCAGATTATTGATGTGTTGTAATTTTCTTTACAATCAAATAAAGAATTTACACGCCCCTTCAATTTTCCCACCAAACATCGGATATATCAAACAAGATAATACCATCAAAATGCAAAAGAAAAACGATTTTTAAAGACCCAACTGATTTCATTGAATATAAATGGATAGAAGAAGATCAACGGACGAGATGAAGCAATCATATTTGGGGATGAGAAGGAAATCCAAGTAAATTCAGAGTTCTAAATCAATTTAGACTCGAATTCAGACTGTATATATTTTAGTATGTTAATCATAACTTTCTATACAGAAACTCAACTCTAATGATTCAAAATAGTCCAGAAAGAAGATTTAAAGAGTTACAACTCTTATATTGATCACTCTTTTGAATCTATTATCTGAAAAGTAATATTCAACAATCAACATGCCAACAAGGTGAGGATCAGAATTTTAGATAAATCAAATCAAGTTCGGAGATAAGGGAGGATTCAAATTCAGAAATAGCTTGCTCACCAAGTCAAGCGAAAGTTTTCTTAAATCCAGAGTTCAAATTCAAATTCTGAAGATATATCTCTTGATGGATGCATAACTTTTACCAAGAGTCTATCCAGAACTTCTACTATAAATATAGAGGTAGAGTATAAGGAAAATTTCATCTCACACAGTGAGGCTGTAAAGGTTATATTGAAAGGAAAAGTTGTACGCTGTAATGTGAGTTTAGGGTCAAAAGTTTGTAGCAACGATTATTCAATAAAAATAAGTCTTCTTCAATACAGATCTTGCAGCGTTTTAGTCTAAGTTTTCTTTACTTCTTTCTTTTATTTTTGTGATACAAATTTTCTTCTTTTCTTTGCATGTTTTATGAACTCATCAAAAATGTCATGCATGCTTACTCTTATTTTTTTTTTGTCAGTTATTTTGTCTTCAATATAGATCGGAGGAGGAAGACATTAAAGCTACATCAAGGGATAAGTCACCAGGTTCCTCTTCCTCTTCTTTTCACCCCAATCTCTTAATTTCTTTTTCATCACCTTAGCTATTTAATCTTCTCAAAAGGTTAGAATTCTTTTTTTTATTTTTCTTTTGTTTTTCATATTTTAATTCTTAAAGATCTTTATTTTTTTAAAACAAAATTCCAACCTTCATCCAAAGATTTCTCAACTAGATTAAGATAAAACTTAGATTTTTAATAACTAGGATTTAACAAGTCTCTGTGGATTCGACCTCTAACTTGCCACCACACAATTTTGCTAAAATGATTCTAGCAAGTTTAGGTTTTTCATAACTTGTACGTGGTTTAACAACAATGAATTTCTTTATGAACTTTGAACTGCGAACAGTTTTTGGCGCCGTTGCCGGGGACTTGTGAAAATTCTTGGTTTTTTAAAAATCAACATTTAATCTTTTTCTAGTTTTATAAAAAAAAAAAAAATTCAAAAATTTAAATTAATTTTTTTTCAAAATTCTTTTATTTTTACTTTCTTTTCTATCCCTAAGATCTAAACTTCAAACTTTCTTTTTGCAGGGATATTGCATGAATGAGCGAAGATTTGCACAACAGGATGAAGCTTGCCAGCTTATGACATAATTGCTTTGCTAAACTAAAGTTTAAAAAAAAAAAAGCTTGCTTCAGAGTCATCAGAAAGGTTAGTAATTTTCTAACTCTACCCACGAATCTCCTATTAGTGGGGTTTTGGAGGTGCTTATTAATTGAACGTGTGCTGCGTTAGTGCATATTGCATAAAAAGAATCTTAAGAGCTATCCCCTCTTACATAAGGTCGGAATTTTATCACTCGTTCCTTGGCTAAAAAAGCACAATGCATATAAGTTTCCAAGCTTGAACTAAATTTAAAATCAATTAGAAACTTGACCACTAGGAATTCAAGCTCATTAAGTGGATTCATTTTGGGAATACTCTGGTGATTACTTTCAAGCTTGGGAGAGAGAGATTTCTTATCTAGAAAGGGTGACTTAGCCATTGCGATGGTGCCTGAGCTAGAGGAAGGACCGAGGAACTTTCCTGTCTAAGAAAGGGTGGTCGAATTTAGTAAGCGCCCAGCCTGAGAGGAGAACCGATTCGCTTGTTTGACAGCTTTAACTGATCAGCCCACAATCTGTCCAACCCAGTTAAGAGCTGTCTAACTAGGGAGAATTTTATTCTCTTAAGATTAGTGGTTGAAAAACTGATTACCTTTAAATTAAATTCAAGATAAAGAAAAACACTTGATTGGTTGAGTTATCTTATGTGCAATCTTATCTAGGATTTAGAAAATCCTTCATCAGGGCAATACCCTGGTTCATATGAAAGTTTGTTCGTGTTAAGGGTCGATTAGAATCCATTACTATCTTTTACCTACTGCTACATTGGGTGTCACGAATCAACCCCAACAAATGACCTGTTGGCCCTTACGACAAATTTTGAGATTAAATCCGGTATGATACAGATGCTTTCAGTCTTTCGGCGATAGGTAAATGAGAACCCATACCAACATGTTAGGAAATTTGAGGATATTTTTGGAACCATGAAGTATAATCAAATGACAGAGGAATCATAAAACTTAGGTATTCTCCTTTTCCCTAAAAGAAAAAGTCAAAGCTTGGCTTCTTTCTCTCCTACTGGTTCAATTTTCACTTGGGTAGGATTACCCGAAGCCTTTTATAGTAAGTTTAGGATTAGCCGAAGCCTTTTATAGGAAGTTCTACTTCAAGCAGAAAACTGTTACTATACATTAAGCCCTCAACACCGTACATCAATTACAAGGGGAGACATTTTTCATATATTTTGAAAGATTCAAGGATCTTTTACTTGAGTGTCCCCATCACGGATTTGAAAAGATCCGTTTGATCCAAATTCTCTACGAAGGCTTAGACTACTTGACTTATTGAGTCCCTTTGCAATGGAATATTCACTAGTAAAACAGCTAATGATGCATGACAATTTTTTGAAGTAGCAGCAGAAAACACTCTAGAATGGGAGCCTATCAGTGTTGATAATAAGCAACCCACCACCACAACTGCCACCAACAAGGGTGGTATGCATAAAGTCAACCCCAAATTTTAGAGTGATGCCAAATTAACATCAATAGTACGAAGACTTGAAGTATTAGAATTAAGCAAGGGAGCACAACCTTCGACCCCCAACCATCTAAGCCAGTGGTGTCTTCCATCTTTATCCTTTGTGACAGTCAAGACCACTTGGTTGAACAGTTCCCGGGTTGCCAATTATGAAAGAGAAGCAAGAAAATGTACTTAATAAATTTCGCAAGCCCAACCCCAACAACAAACCATTCAGTGAAACGTACAATCCGGGATAGCGAAATCATCCCAACCTTTCATGAATATCTTCTCAAGGATAAAGATATAGTGGATCATCATCATTTCAAGGACCATCTTCTAATAACCAATTTCACAAGGGAAATTAATTCAATGCAACACGATCTGTCCCTCTATATGTCCCACTCAATCAAAGAAAACCATTTTTAGAGGACTCTCTACAACAATTCACGTAGAGCAAACTCATAACTAATCAAACCCAAGCCCAAATATCTCACAATCAGGATCAGACGAAAGCCCGGTGTGAGATTCAGATAGAACAGTTAGCTGCATCTATTGAGGAGAGAGAAAGAATATTTTTCTAGTCAAACTATGCCAACCTCGAGAGGACAACCTGCTCCTCAAAGTACTCCTACAAGCCATTTTGAAATTTGTTCTGCTTCAAACCGTAAAGTTCAACCATCCACACTTTACAGTCGGGCAAGAGAGCGGACAACCAAGTCCAAGATCTATCAGACAATCCTAATATTGTCAAGGAAAAAGAAAAGAGGACCCAAAGGAGTCATCAAATTAAGATGACCA
This sequence comes from Agave tequilana, assembly GCA_038442645.1. Taxonomy (NCBI): domain Eukaryota; kingdom Viridiplantae; phylum Streptophyta; class Magnoliopsida; order Asparagales; family Asparagaceae; genus Agave; species Agave tequilana. The sequence goes on along the minus strand of JAVJIF010019843.1, from coordinate 48,931 downwards.
AGTTGTTGTTGACAATTAAGAGAAATATTTTGTACCTAAGGCCCCATTTCCTCAATATCTTCAACCAACTAGGAAGAAAAATTACTATGAGGAATTTTGAAAGTTTTTCAAAAACATCAAAATCAACATTCCCTTCTTAAATGCCATCAATCAGATTTCTTCATATGCCAAGTCTCTGAAGGTCAAGAGAAAAAATTCTGTGCCTCGTGAAGCTGCATTTGCTACACAAGCATCATGTCTCATCTAGCAACCAATTGCACCCAAGTATGAGGATTCGAGGAGTCTAACTATTTCTGTTAGGATATGAGATTTTGTTATGGATCGGTGTCTACTAGATCTAGGGGCATGTGTAAACCTTTTACCCTTTTCTGTTTACAAACAATTAGGATTAGGGGAGTTACAACGCACTAACCTTACATTACTTCTAACAGTTAGGTCAGTTATGGTCCCCAAGGACATTGTTGAGGATTTTATTTTGAAGGTCGAGAATTCTATTTCCCAGTAGGCTTTGTGGTCTTATGATTGAACTTGAACCTGCACACAAAATACAAAATTTTAGAACTTTAAAATAAAGATTGCAAGTGCTCAATTCTACTGCAATAGCAAGTGGCTATGCGGGTCGTGATCCACAAGGAGGGTTAGCGATAGAAGCGTTCAAGGTTTGTATTGAAATCTTTGTGAAGAAAAACGAAGGTTCTTCTTTGCTTTAAGAAATGAAAATGAAGAAAGAGTTAAGTTAAAGTTAAAAAGAAAACGGTAGAATGAGAAGGTGGAGAAAATCAGAAAACGACTATGTACAAATGAATTGGAAAAGAAAGATTTGGAAGATGTGGTGAAAGAAATCGTGTTGGTGATCTAAACTAAAAATAAAAGAAAAGAAAGAAGATTAAGGAATTACTCACCTAGTTTGGTTGATGACTTACCTGGAACCCTTGCATGTTCTACCTTGTTTCGGAGGCGTTCAACGCATAAGTCATATGATCGAGCTCAGTCCCCGTTCGCATTATATCATCAAGCCGAGCAAGAATGAAGTGATACGGATCTTGAGGAGGAGAACATCTTCATGAAGTATCGTTGGCACTCACAAAAACGTTGTTACACTTATGCTTCTGGATTCACTTGCATTCTCATCAAAACCAAAAGAGGTGAAGTAGAAAGAGGAGAAGGAAAAGGAAAACAAAAGTAAAGAGACGAACATAAAAAAGTATTTACCTTTATTGCTTACAGAAACAATGGAAGAAAGGAGGAGGGTACATCGGTGTCACTCTCAACATAAGCCTCTCTCTCTTACTTACATGAATCTTCATCTAACCTAAGCTTACATACAAATTAAAATTACATAAAAAGAAAAGAAAAACCTAAACTACAAAGAATGAAAACTAGACTAAATCCTATCTCTGCATGGTCGTCCCCTTTTGCTCAGCTGAAACCAGTATTTATAGGCAAAACCCCATAAGGGGAGAATCCCGGGAAGATTGGGGGAGCAAAGCTTCCCCTAACTCCCTAACCAAGCCGCGGAAATGTGGCTTTAGCCGCCTTTCCGCGGCCAGGGTGTGGCCAGGTGGCCACACCCTATTGTTGGGTCTCCCCGGTTTCACGTTCTGACTTTATCTTCAGTTAGTTTCTCGTTTAGGTCCGGGATTGTGACGAAATGGCCTTTTTCCTTGGCTTTAACCGATCGATTCTGGGAGGATTCTTCTCAACCGATTTTCAACCTCTCTGATTTTGCCCTGATTTATTGAGTTCGAATTAATTCTAATTTAATTCAGAATTTGGTGGGCTTTTGGGCTCATTTCTCTTCACTCTCCTTTAGGAATGAGCCTGCAAATAAATTAAACATTTAATTAGGACAATGCAAAGTTTATTCTAAAATAAGTATGGAAATATGATAATAAATGTGCAACATTAGTGACCAATCACATCCCCATACCTATCTTTTGCTCGTCCTCGAGAAAAATAACTAAACTATACTAAGGATTATTAGACCACTTTCGCAGGTCACGCGATTGCACTGAGCATGTGCAACAAGCCGTTAAACCTCTAGGTTTCCCCTAGAGGACGAGTTTTGTCTCGTGAGGGTTTTCAGCGGATTGCACCCACAAAATTCATAAAGAAATAGAAATAAAGAGTTAGTATTTTCGAAAAGCATTTTGAAAGAGAAAAATATTTGAAATATAATTGTAAGATTTAAGCAATTTATAAGTTATAGGAAGACTGAATTTTTCATTCCTAAACTTAGTCTCTATTCAAAAATTTGTTATCAATCAAAGTAAGGAGTCAAATTGTACTTCTCATCTAGTCTATTACTTTACCCTAAGTCATATGCACCTTGTGACTGTGAAAATTTTGACTAAGGGTTCATTAACTCTAACTCTTATGCCTTATTTATTTATATACATATATTTTTTTGTTACATTATTCCTTAGTTCTATTAGGCTTTCTAATCTGCCCATGTAACGAGCCTCTAATCGATGACTCCCAAACCAAACGGTCTTAGGGCATCGAGTGAGAAAACACCCAAAGACTTAAGGACTCGAGTAAACAAGGCCACAAAACTAAGGATTTTATTATATGAACCCCTTTTAGGCGTGAATACTTATGCTTTATTAGGCACAAATACCTAGCTTAATCAGAAGATTTTTATATATTTTTTTCTCAAACTTATCTAATCATCTTTCGCATAAATACTAAGGCTTGCTTAGGCCAAAGTACCTAGCTAATCAATAATTAGATTTGTTCATTATTCATAGATATATTTTTTTTTCTTTATTTTTTCTTTTTTATATAAGGCATAAGAATCTTTGTTTTTGAACCCTAAGTGTGTAAGCGTATGAAGTGTGCATATTTCATTAAGGTAAAAATCAAGACTAAATTACCTTGACAAATTATCTTCCTAACGCTAAAAATCAAACAAATAATCTTATTTTGACCAAGTATAAGAAATTCTAATTTTGATTTCCTATTCCTTAAAATTGACTTAATTTCTTACAAAAAAATATGTCAAAATATTGTTTCTATTTTTCAAAAAGTTTTTAAAAGTAAAGAAAATGTTAATATTTATTTTTTTATATAAAAAGAAAAACCTAAGTTATGTTAGAACCCTCCCCCACACCTATCTCATGCATTGTCCTCAATGTATGAATTAATGCATAGATGCATGAAAAAGAAGAAAGGGAAGGAAAATGTTACCTTAAGATGGTGGTTCCAGTGGTGGTCTGATTGGTCCACGAAATGCGGCCCAATCGACTTTTCGTTGGGTTCAGAGGAACCCACCAAGAATCTCTTTAATATAACCCATTAAAATGATGTATCCATGAAGGATTTTTATTAAAAATTTAACCACATCTAATTTCCAAATTTCATAACTAATTTCGGAGTCAAATTTATCAACCACCTCGTCCCAGAATGGAGTGTGAAAAGATAGAATAATTGACTTGGACTCAGGAAGTACAAGAACTAACACCGACTCAGGAAGGAGACTTAAGTCAAGTAAAGGTTCAGGAGTCGAAATTGGTTCAGTAAGTGGGTCCAAGTCAAGAAGTTGAAACTCAAGTCCATATTTATTTTCCAACAATGGAATGTGACTTAATATTGATAATTCAAGTTCAAGAATGATAGGCATGGGAATCAAAATGACTCTAAAATATTACTCAAGTCGGGTAACAAAACAGGAGTCAATATTGATTCGGGAATTTGAATTGGATCACAGATTTGAGAATCTAGGTCACATTTCTCATTGAGTTCAATGTTATAAAAATGAGAACTTGCCAATTTGTCAATAGGACTTTCAAAAGTATAAAATTGGTCAAGTTTAATATGATTATCAAAGATGGGTGATTCAATTTCATGATGAATTGGCACAGGATCCAATGTTGACTCGGGAAAAGTAAAATCAGGTGAAGACACCGAAGTCATTATTGAATCAGAAAGTAGAATTGAATCACTAAGTTGAGGTTCATGATAATAATCATTCTCAAGTTCAATTTCAGGTAAGGTATAACTTGCCAAACTGTCAATATCATTTTGAAATTTGGAGTTTGGGCAAGTTCAATTGAGTGCTCTGAAATGGAACCTTGATTTCCAAAACAACATGACTCTTCGGCTCTAACAGAATGGTTAGCGACATCAGAACTGGTCAGACGGTGGGAACGTAGAGATTGGACCATCATATCTATGTCATGATTACGAGCATTTTGAGCCTGTGTCATGGCTTCAAGCATCTTTTCATAGTTGATGGGTTCATAATCTAGTTGAAAAGATGAAGTGTTGTTTTGGAATTGGTGGTGAAATTGTGAGTCCATCAGATTTTGTGATTTTTGTTTGGACTCACGCATACTCATTTCCAAAATTGATGGTTTTCTATTTTGGACTGGTGGAACTGAGTATGAATCTTGGAAATATTGTGGACAAGGTGGAGAAGGAGGACAAGTTGGTTGAAAATTTGACTCGGGGAGGTGAATCCCCATTGACTCTGTGAAGAGTTGAAATTATCATGAAAATTATGGTTATAAGATTGGGGACATGGGTTATATTGATTCGGATAAGACCAATCTGGCACACTAGGTTAGTTAAAGTTATGATATGCCGGGTTGGTAATATCCGAAAATGAGGTCGGTGTGCAATATGGATTACTATTAAAATTGGAAAAATTGTTATTATAAGCCATATCACACAATAGAACACAAACAAAAATAAACAAATAAGCAAACAAAAAAAATTCTAACCTAAGTTAAGGTAGACCTATGACCTAGACGACTCCTAACTGATTAGACTGTCCACGGGAGGTCTAATGCAGACTTTGACCACAAGCTAATCAGCCAGGTCAGGAAAGATTGGTGGGAGTTTTTCCGTCAAAGACGTTCCTTAATTAAATAACCACCAACCTTCGGGCTTTCGGCCCTTAATTCCTTTCCTAGACACTGATTTGGCAGAAGTCAAATTCCAACACCTTTCCCCCTTAGGATAATCTCCTAATTGAGTCCGAGATGTCCCTAGGGCCAACGTCTACTTATTTTTAGTTAGGCTCGGGTTAGTGAGTACTTGGAATCTGATTTTTGGGCCAAGGAAGGGTGATTAACTCCCCACCTTATCTTGTTATGGGTTAGTGCCCTTAAGATTAGTTTGTACAAGTGTACAAGATATGTAAACAAGATTCGCTCAAAGCGATATAAATCAACCAAGAGATGAGTCCTATTCTACATGCAATGCGAACGTACCTTGCTCCAGCACTCTTCAACAGTAAAGTAAATGAATTGAAAAGACACGTGCCTAAAATGCAAACGTCTAATCAATTTTTTAACTTTTTCAACAAATGTTTTACTGTTGATTTATTAGCAGGCTTTTGGTGATGGCATATAAGAAATAAAGTTGCAGAAAACTAGAATTTTGCAAATCAAGCAGCCCTGCAAAAAAAACCAATTAGTAGTGAACTCTTCCTTCCCGTGGAAACGCGGCTAAAGCCGAGCAAACGCGGCAATTCAGAGGGTACTTGGTCTCTGTTTTTTAGAACAGAGGCCCAAGACCACTTATATGTTTCTGCAATCCTTTTTTCCTGCTTTGCTTGCCCTATAACCTGCAACAGAGAAGAAAATTTGTTTTATTTCTAAAAATTCAATAAAAATCAGATTTCAATAAAAACCGTTACCCTCCCGGCAACGGCAACAAAATTTTGATTGAACTTGAACTTGCACACAAAATACAAAATTTTAGAACTTTAAAATAAAGAGTGCAAGTGCTCAATTCTACCGTGATAGCAAGTGGCTATGCGGGTCGTGATCCACAAGGAGGGTTAGCGATAGAAGCGTTCAAGGTTTGTATTGAAATCTTTGTGAAGAAAAACGAAGGTTCTTCTTTTCTTTAAGAAATGAAAATGAAGAAAGAGTTAAGTTAAAGTTAAAAAGAAAACGGTAGAATGAGAAGGTGGAGAAAATCAGAAAATGACTATGTACAAATGAATTGAAAAGAAAGATCTGGAAGATGTGGTGAAAGAAATCGTGTTGGTGATCTAAACTAAAAATAAAAGAAAAGAAAGAAGATTAAGGAATTACTCACCTAGTTTGGTTGATGACTTACCTGGAACCATTGCATGTTCTACCTTGTTTCGGAGGCGTTCAACGCATAAGTCATAGGATCGAGCTCAGTCCCCGTTTGCATTATATCATCAAGCCGAGCAAGAATGAAGTGATACGGATCTTGAGGAGGAGAACATCTTCATGAAGTATCGTTGGCACTCACAAAAACGTTGTTACACTTATGCTTCTGGATTCACTTGCATTCTCATCAAAACCAAAGAGGTGAAGTAGAAAGAGGAGAAGGAAAAGGAAAACAAAAGTAAAGAGACGAATATAAAAAATATTTACCTTTATTGCTTGCAGAAACAATGGAAGAAAGGAGGAGGTACATCGGTGTCACTCTCAACATAAGCCTCTCTCTCTTACTTATATGAATCTTCATCTAACCTAAGCTTACATACAAATTAAAATTACATAAAAAGAAAAGAAAAACCGAAACTACAAAGAATGAAAACTGGACTAAATTCTATCTCTGCATGGTCGTCCCCTTTTGCTCAGCTGAAACCAGTATTTATAGGCAAAACCCATAAGGGGAGAATCCCGGGAAGATTTGGGGAGCAAACGCTCCCCCTAACTCCCTAACCAAGCCGAGGAAATGCGATTTTGGCCACGTTTCCGCGGCCAGGGTGTGGCTAGGTGGCCACACCCTGTTGGTGGGTCTCCCCGGTTTCACATTCTGACTTTATCTTCAGTTAGTTTTCTCGTTTAGGTCCGGGATTGTGACGAAATGGCCTTTTTCTTGGCTTCAACCGATCGATTCTGGGAGGATTCTTCTCAACCGATTTTCAACCTCTCTGATTTTGCCCTGATTTATTGAGTTCGAATTAATTCTGATTTAATTCAGAATTTGGTGGGCTTTTGGGCTCATTTCTCTTCACTCTCCTTTAGGAATGGGCCTGCAAATAATTAAACATTTAATTAGGACAATGCAAATTTTATTCTAAAATAAGTATGAAAATATAATAATAAATGTGCAACATTAGTGACCAATCATCTTAGACACTGAACCAGTTAGTAATGCAAGTAATTACTTTCCTGTGATTTTAGGGAGACCATTCCTTGCTACTGCTGATGCTGATGTTAGATGTGGGAATGAAGTCATGACCTTATCATTTGAGAATATGAGAGTTGAGCTAAATGTCTTTCATACTAGATTATTGATATCTCTAAAATTTCATATTTCATACCACATCTTCACATTTACTTAATATAAATTCTGTTAATAATATCTCTCTTATATGTTTCTAGGTCCATGACATGAAATGAAGAAGACTCAAAATCACCATTTAATTGGTGATTAAAAACCTATAAAGATAGCCATTGACTTTGGAGGGTGGTTTCATCAAAACTGGGGGCCTAAATCCAGAAACCAGGTCATGCAAACGACAGGGAGACAAGCGGGCAGCGCGCAACAGGCGACGCTGCGCGCGCCACCCTAGTACAGCAGTGAAATGCAACTTTGGCCACATTTTGGTGACTGTACTGGCGCCGTTGCGCCAGTACTTCAGGCCAGGGTTTGTCCCGGCCCCCATTCTCCTGGTGCCTATAAATACCCCCTTTGTGTTCTGTATTGAGAGATACCCAGAGGGTTAGGGTAGTTTTCTTCTCCATGTTGTAGTTTAGGATAGTTTAGGTTAGTTGTTCTTCTTCTTCCTCCCTTGTATTTTTATTTCTTGTAATAGGAGAGAGAGTGGTACATGATTGGAAAGAGAGAGTGCTTGTAATAGAAGGTGACAATCTATGAAAGGTTCTCTCTTTACCTCTCTTTGTTTTCTTCTCTCTAACTCCTTTTACATGTTTATCTAATTTTCTCGCATGGAAACTAACTACTAGCCACTAACTTGCTAACTTCTTACTTGATAATCTACAAGAATCTAATAGGCTCTACTTGGCCTTACTCTTGCAAGAGCCATTGATGGCATATGATGATGGATTCTAACACTCTAACATCCTAACTCTCTAACAAGCTAACATTATTTTATTTCATGCTTACTCTTGTTTAGTTTTGATGGTTTAAGTGTAGCTTGCACTTGTTTGTTTAGTTTGGATGTGATGGGTTAATATATGGGTCATGCTATGAAATGCTCTTGAACCAAGGACTAGTGATGGCCAATGATACATGTGAGATAACTATCACAAGTGGTTAGCATGGTTACTGGAGCTATTAGTAGTTGTAGCCATGAGTTTTCTTTCTCTTTTTACTTTGTTTTAGATATACAAATAAAATCACAAAAAACCATTCTTTTATGTTTCTCACTTTTTTATTTTCACCATACTTGTCTTTTCATTTTTTGTGCTCTTTTCTTTTCATTCTTTCAAACATTGAAGAATACTGAATATACACGTGAACATACCATGTAAGCTTCTATTACCTCCCGTCCTTGTGGATTCGACTCGTTTTAGCCTCTATGTTATAACGAAAGTATCGAGGAAGCCAAAGCACACACACTTTAAATCTTAATTTCAAAACATATACTTTTCGTGCACGATTTTCTCCCGATCAAATTTTGGCGCCATTGCCGGGGATGGAAACGGTTTGATTTTACGTTTTTGTTAACTTCTCTTCTTTGTTTTTTGATGTGCAGGTTAAAGTTTTAGCATTGCAAAAGTCCACACTTGCTTTTCTATGGTTGGATAAATTCTTGTATATTCTTATATTTTGCTGCTAGTTTTTATTTATATTACCTGTGCACTGCAATAATTTTAAGAACTAAAATATGATAATTGGATATTTTAAAACAGTTTAGACATTTGCATCTAGGCAAGTGTCGATTTCAATTTCAATATACTGTATTTTGTTCTTGTGTTGTTATAATCTTAACAGAGGTATACATATTGCATTGCATATAGTTAGGACAAACACATGAGTGATTTACTCTCTTTGTGTGTTCATTCTTATCTATATTGCACACTTACACAAATTGAACTTAAGATAAAAACCCAATACAACATAAGTTGGGGAAGTCATTACCCTCCTTAGCCCAAAAATTACTTCCCTACTCACACAACCCAAGCCTAAATAAAATTTGCTAGACGTTAGCCCCTAGGGACATTTCAGACTCATTTAGGAGATTGACCTAATGAGGAAGTTGTTAGAGTTTGACTCTATCAAATCAGTTTCTAAGGTTAGGGATTGAGAGGCGAAACCTCGAGGAATAATGGTTTGGCATAATTAGGCCTGTTGCTCCGGCATGGATACCTCCCACTGATCTTGCCCTTACCTGGCTGATTAACTTGTGGTCAGGTTCCGACAATATACCCCCCGTGGAAGTCTAACCAGTTAGGAGTCGTCTAGGTCTAAGTCAACCCTAACATAGGCTTATTTTCTTTTTCTTTTTCTTTTTCTTTATTTGTTTGTTTGTTTGATTGTTTTCTTTCTAATTGGGAAATAGATTTTAACAACAATAATTTTTTCAATCTTAATATGAATCCATATTTCACCTTGACCTCATTTGACTAGGATAACTCCGACCCGGCTATGTACAATATAAACCAACCAATCAGCTGGACTGAGATTATTCGACTCAATTTGACCCATATCCCCAATCTTATGATCATAATTTTCAAAATTATTTCAACTCTTCACAAGTTCATAGGATTCACCTCCCCCGAGTCAAATTTTCAACCACCTTGTCCACAATTTTTATTCCCGATTTTGATTCATATACTCCTTTTCTTGTTCCACCAACGGAAGAAAATCTAGTTTGGAAAGGAGTATGGAAACCATGCTTGAGTCCCAACAACAAATTCAAAATTTGCTCAATTCACAATCCTTCCCAAATCAAGCTCCATATACTCATTTTCTGGAACATCCTATTAAAGAAGAATCTGAGCTAGAAAAGTGTTTGGAAGTCTTTTGGAAACAGTACAACGATTGCAAAATATGTTGGACTCATCATCTCAACCAAATTTTCAAGTGTCCTACTCATCTTTTCCAGTCTCACTGATTCAAAATGTATAACCATCAATATTGGACTTGAGTATGGAACCCTTGCATGAGTCTAAGCAGTAATTACAAAATCTGATGGACTCACAATTTCACCACAATTTTCAAAATCAACTTCCATACTCACCTTTTCAAGAAGTACTAATTGCAAAAAGTATAGAAAACATGATTCAGACTCAAAATTCTGTTACCCGGCCTATCAATAGGTTAGACTCAATAATGAGTGATTTGATCAATGAGAGCAAGGAAAGTCTTTCTTGTCAACCATTGACCAATCCCTATATTCCTAACTCTACTGATTGGACCCAAGAATCATGCTATTTTGGAAACCAAGATTCAATTTCATTACATCCATTTGAACTTGCCCAAAATTTTGAGAACCACCTTGACATTTTAGCAAGTTATCCTTTTCCCGAAATTGAAATTGAGCTTGAAAGTGATCCTGAATCTCAGGTTGATAATTCTATTTCACTTTTAGATTCAATAATGACTCCGGTATCTTTATCAGAATTTTTTCCTATTCGGAGTCAACATTGAATCCTGTACCAGTATACCGTGAAATGAATAACCAATATCTTATGATCACACTCATTGATTGGAAAAGTGTGTGAACATCAATTCTTTGGTTTGGACCCGATTTTTGAACCAATTTCGACTCTCACCTTTGAATCTCGACTTGATATGAGTCAAATTCCCGAGTTGGTATCAGTTTTTGTTCCTGTTCCATTTGAGTCCAAATTAATCATCTCTCAAAATCACACTTCATTGTTGGACAAGAATGTTGAAAAAAATGACTCAGTAATTAATTTTGAAAATTAGAAATTGGATGGGGGTAATTTTTTCAATAAGAACATACAGTTCTCCAATATTTTACTGGGTCATATTAGAGAGGTCACTGGTGGGTTCCTGCAAGATCCACAATTTTTGAATTGGGCCGCGTTTCATGGACCGATCACACCACCACCGGAGCCACCACCATGAGGTAATTTTTCTTCCCTTCCCATTTGTTTCATGTACATACACATTCACGATGCATTGAGGACAATGCACGAGATAAGTGTGGGGGAGGATTTACTAACAAAGTTAGTTTTAAATTTTCTTTCTTTTATACTTCTTTTTAGGAAATTTTAAAAATTTTCTTTTGTATAGAAACTCTTTTCTTTTCACAAAACTTTTTGAATTAAGAGAAATAGTTTTGATTTATTTTTAAGAAAATTAAGATTATCTTAGGAATTAGGAAGACCTAAAATTATGAATTTTTAAACCAAGTCAAAATAATAGATCTTGTTTAAATTTTAGGATAAGAAAGTAAGATTGAAAAGAGAATTTGATCTTAAATTTTGTATCTTAGATTTATGCACTTCACACTTACACAATTTTTTAGGATTGAAATAAAGACTGAAAATGCCATAGAAAAAAATGCTATAAAATATATATAAAAAACTGATGATAAAATCACTTATTGAAGTTGGGTAATTATGCCTTAGGAAGCATGATTATTCACGCCTAAAACGGTGGACAAAAATAAAATAATCCCCTTTAGTTTTGTGGCCTAGTTTACTAAAGTCCTTAAGTCCGAGGGATATTTTCTCATCTTGTGTCCTAAAACTATCTGGTTTGGGAGTCATCAGCTAAAAGCTTACTACCCGGGTAAGTTAGAAAGCCTAAGAAAACTAAGGAAAGAATAAATAATAATAATAATATATAAATTGCATGAAAGTTAGAGTCGATATCCCAAAAATCTTCACAATTCACATAGTGCATATTTTCTAAGAGTTTTATGAAAGATCAAAGAATTAATTCAATTTTAAATTCTTATATTTAATTTATAACAAGATTTGCATTTTGACATAGTTTAAGGAAAATAATTTGTAGTTAACTTATGACCTTGGATCACTTATATTTTTGCAAAAATACTTTTTTCTATTTCAAAATATGTTTTCAAAAATACTAACATTTGATTTCTTTCTTTATGGATTTTATGGGTGTAATCCGCTGAAAATCCTCAGGAGACAAAACTCCTCTAGGGAAAATATAGAGGTTTAACAGCTTGTTACACATGCTCAGTGCAATCGCGTCACCTGCGAAAGTGGTGTAATAATTTTCTTTAGTTTTTTGCTTTGCATGGGACGAGCAAAAGATAAGTGTGGGGGTGTGATTAGTCTCTAAATGTGTATATTTCATATCACATATTCACATTTATTTAATATTAAATACTGTTAATAATACCTCTCTTACATATTTCTAGGTCCATAGCATGAATGAAGAAGAAGACTCAAAATCATCATTTAATTAGTAATTAAAAGCTTATAAAGATAGCCATGACTTTGGAGGGTGGTTTCATCAAAACGGGGGCCCAAATCCTGAATCAGGTCATGCAGCCGACAGGGGGACAAGCGGGTAGCGCGCAGCTGGCAGCGCCACGTGCGCTGCCCTAGTACAGCCACAGAAACGCAGCCAAAATCTGCGTTTCCGCGGTTGTACTGGCACTGTTGTGCCAATACTTCGGGCCAGGGTTTATCCCCCTGCCCCGTTCTCCTGGTATCTATAAATACCCCTTTTGTGTTCTGTATTGAGAGATATCCAGAGAGTTAGGGTAATCTTTTTCTCCATGTTGTAGTTTAGGGTAGTTTAGATTAATTCTTTTTCTTATTCCTCCTTTGTATTTTTCATCTTCTAGATCTTGTAATAGGAGAGAGAGTGGTACATGGTTGGAAAGTAAGAGTGCTTGTAATAGAAGGTGATAATCTATGAAAGGTTCTCTTTTTACCTCTCTTTGTTTTCTTCTCTCTAACTCCTTTTACATTTTAGCTAATTTTCTCTTATGACAACTAACTCTAACCACTAATGTTTGAACACATATATTGCATAAATATTATTACATTCCTACATAATTCTATAATGAATATTGCAAATAACATGTCTTAATGTCCTAAATCATGCAGGGTATGATAGGGAGAAGATAATCATGAAATTTATCCAATTAAATTCAAAAGTTTAAAAGAAAGGGGATCAATTCAAATCCAAAGGTTCTAAAAGCTATCTTATATGAAAACAGGATATATCAGATATGATAATATCATCTAATTTCAAGAGAAAATAGATTGTTTAAAAATCCTATCAGTTTTGCTGAAGATAAACGGATATCTTATCAATTTTAGAAGACAAACTGAAAATCCAAGAGGATAAATGGATAGAGTGAAGATTAATGGATGAGATGAATCAATTTAGAGTCAGATTCAGGCTGGATATAATTTATCATTTTAATCCTAACGTTCGCTACCGAAACTCAAATTGATGATTCAAGATGTTACAGAAAGAAGACTTAAAGGGCTACAATTCTTCTGTTGATTATTATTTTCAATTCTATCATTTGATAAGTGATACACAGCAATCAACACGTCAACAAACTGCAGATCAGAATTAAATTTCTAGATAAATCAAATTAAGTTTGAAGATAAGGGAAGAATTCAAATTCAGAAATATCCTGCTCTTCCTATCTTCATATGCTTTCTATCCCTCTGATTTTCTCCTTACCCTCATACCTCAAAGGCAGAAAGGACACCATCTCAGAGAGAGAGCTTTAGTTTAGGTTTTTTTTTCTTCTTCAATGTAATTTTTTTTTAATTTCTTTTAGGTTAGAGAGAGTTACATGAGAAAAGAGAGAAAGAATTATTGAAAGAGTGATACTATTATAATTCTTTTTCAAGAGACTTATATTGAAAGTGACATCAATGGAGTTTTTCAACTTTTCTTCATCATACTCAATCTGGCCAAGCACCGTGTTCAAGTTACTCTTTTTATTTGCTTTGCTTTACTTCATGCTGAGGTAAGTCTTTGTTATGATTGAATGGTAGAGGTAAGTACTCTTTTTGTTTTCTTTTTCATTTCATTAGTTTAGAATTATAATTCTCTTTTTTTCAGTCTTTCTTTTTTTTTTTATAAATAAAACAACAGCACCACAATGTCTTCTTCTACCATCTCCTTCTTAACTTAACATAATAATTTTATTTTCTTTTTATAAAATTGAGAAGATAAATATTAACTAGTTTCAATAAATTAAAAGGGAGAAACTTACACAACGCTTCAATCGCTGTCCCTCCATGTGGATCACGAACCGTTAGCCTTAGGCTACATGGTAGAATTGAGGACCTAGCACTGTTCTAAATTTCTGTATTTTTTTTGTGCAGGTTTGGTTCGATCAAAATTTTGTCTCATTGCCTGGGAGGGACGGTAAGTTTTCTTTCTTTTTAATTTGCTTTAACGAATAATCCCTTTTTCTTCTTTGTTTGGTTGTACAGGGGCTAATTACAGAAAACTAGGAGCTACAGTGTGATTAAGATTTTACTTGCACAAAAATATAGAATTTCAGAACTTTTATAACAATAGTGTAAGGTGCTCAATTCTACCACTATAGCAAGTGGCTATGCGGTTCGTGATCCACAAGGAGGGACTAGCGATGGAAGCTTATTCAGCAAGTTCTCTTTTATGCTACAAAGTATAATTAAAATTCTTCTTTTAGTTCTTAGAAAGAAAATGAAAAAAGTTATAGTTAAGTTAGAAAGAAACTGGTAGGTAGAGAAGGTGGAGAAAATGAAAGTAGATATGTACAAAGAAATTGAAAAAGAGTGAAAGAAATTTGGAAGATTGTGGTATGGATAATATACACTAAAATTAAGAGAAAAGAAAAACTAAAAAAGAATACTAACCTCCTCTGGTTGGTGACTTACTTGAAACCCTTGCATGTTTGACCTTACATCGGAAGCGAACAACGCATAACCCATAAGATCGAGCTCAGTCATCATTCACATTACATCATCAAGACGAACAAAATTGAAATGATACGGAATTGTGAGGATGAGAACGTTATCATGAAATATCATTGGCACTCACACAAACATGGCTGTGCTGATGATTCTAGATTCACTTGGATATTCATCAAAAACCAAGAGAGGAAAAGCAAAAATAGAAGGAGAACATATAAACAAGAAAAGCATAAAGATGTTACTTTTGATTGCTTGTAGAGACTATGAAAGAAAGGAGGAGGTTACATTAGTGTCACTATCAACATAAGTCTCTCTCTTTTACTTACATGAATCTCAGTCTATCCTATGCTTACAAAAGAAATAAAAATTACATAAAATAAAAATAAAAACCTACACTATGAAGAATGAAAAACTGGTCTAAAATCTATCTCTCTGCATGGTCGTTCTCCCTGGTCTCTGAAATATCCTGTATTTATAAGCAAAACCCAACGGGGAGAGGCGTAAGAAGATAGGGGGAGCAAACGCTCCCCCAACAACCACCAACAAGATGTGAAACGCGGCTATGGCCACATTTTAGCAGCCCGGGTGTGGCCAGGTGGCCACACCCGGGGGCACACGTATATGATTCCTTGATTTTTGTTTATCTTCGCTAGATTTTCAGTTTAGCTCTGGGATTTTGACGAAATGGCCTTTGATCTTTAGCTTTAACTGATTGATTTTGGAACATTTATTTTAACGGTTTTCAACTTCTCTGATTGCCTGATCTACCCTGATTTTCTGATTTCGAATTAATTCTGAATTAAATCAGAATTTTGATGGGCTTTTGGGCTCGTTTCCCTTTCCTTTCTTTTAGCAATAGGCCTGCATATAAATTAGACAAAATTAGGATTAAAAGTAGAGTTTATTATATAATAAGTATAAGAATATGATAATAATTATGCAATATCAGCGACCGATCACACCCCCATACTTATCTTTTGCTCGTCCTCGAGCAAAACAACAAAACTAAACTAAAGATTATTAGACCACTTTCCTAGGCCACGCGATTACACTGAGCATGTGCAACCAGTCGTCGAACCTCTAGGTTCCCCTAGAGGACGAGTTTTGTCTCATGAGGATTTTCAGTAAATTATACCTACAAAATCCATGAAGAAAGAGAAATAAAGTGTTAGTATTTTTGAAAACACATTTTGAAAGAGAAAAATATTTGAAATATTATTGTAAGAATTAAGTAATTTATAAGTTATAGGAAAACCGAATTTTTCATTCCTAAACTTAGTCTCTATTCAAAAATTTGTTATCAATCAAAGTAAGGAGTCAAATTGTACTTCTCATCTAGTCTATTAGTTTACCCTAAGTCATATGCACCTTCGTGACCGTGAAAAATTTTGACTAAGGGTTCTTTAACTCTAACTCTTATGCCTTATTTATTTATTATTTTTTTATTTTTGGTGGTAATATTCGTTAGTTCTATTAGGCTTTCTAATCTGCCCATATAACGAGCCTTTAATCAATGACTCCCAAACCAAACGATCTTAGGGCACCGGGTGAAAAGACGCCCCAAGGACTTAAGGACTCGAGCAAATAAGGCCACAAAACTAAGGATTTTATTATATGAACCACCTTTAGGCATGAATACTTATGCTTTATGAGGCACAAATACCCAGCTTAATAGGAGAATTTATATATATATTTTTCTTTTTTTTCTTCTTCTTTTTTTTATAAAGCATAAGAATCTTTATTTTTGAACCATAAGTGTGTGAGTGTATAAAGCATGCATTTATTATCAAGGTAAAGATCAAAACTATATTACTTTACAAATTTTCTTTCTAACCTTAGAAATCAAACAAATAATCTTATTTTGACCAAGTATAAGAAATCCTAATTATGATTCTCTTATTCTTAAAATTGACTTAATTTCTTACAAAAAATATGTCAAAATATTATTTATATTTTCAAAAAGTTTTTAAAAGTAAAGAAAATGTTAATTTTTTCTTTTTCTATTTTTTAATAAAAAGGAAAACCTGAGTTATGTTAGAACCCTCCTCCACACCTATCTCATGCAATATCCTCAATGTATGAATTAATGCATAAATGCATGAAAAAAAAAAGAAAGGGAAAGAAAATATTACCTTAAGGTGGTGGTTCCGGTGGTGGTCTGATTGGTCCACGAAATGCGGCCCAATCGAATTTATGTGGAGTTCGGAGGAACCAACCAGAAATCTTAATAATATAACCCACTAAAATGATGTATATATGAATGATTTTAATTAAGAATATTACCCCATCTAATTTTCAAATTTCACAAATAATTTCAGAGTCAATTTTATCAACACTCTTGTCCTAAAATAGAGTGTGAAAAGATAGAATGATTGACTAGGAATTAGGAAGTACGAGAACTAATACCAAATTAGAAAGGTAACTTAAGTCAAGTAAAGGTTCAGGAGTCGAGATTGGTTCAGGAAGTGGGTCCAAATAAAAAAGGTGAAACTCAAATCCGCATTAATTTCCCAACAACGGAATGTGACTTAACATTTGTAATTCAAGTTCAAGAATGACTGGTGTGGGAATCAAAACTGACTCTAAAATATTACTCAAGTTGGGTAAGAAATAGGAGTCAATATTGATTCAGAATTTGAACTGGATCACAAATTTGAGAATCTAGGTCACATTTCTCATTGAGTTCAATTTCATAAAAATGAGAACATGCAATTTATCAATGAGATTTTCAAAAGTATGAAATTGGTCAAGTTCAATATAATGATCATAAAAGATTAGCGATTCAATTTCATGATGAATTGGCACAGGATCCAATGTTGACTTGGGAAAAGATTGAAATCGCGTGAAGACACCAGAGTCATTATTGAATCAGGAAGTAGAATTGAATTACAAAGTTTAGGTTCAGGATCATATTCATTCTCAAGTTCAATTTCAAGAAAGGGATAACTTGCCAAAATGTTAATTCCGTTTTCAAAATTTGGGGTTTGGGCAAGTTCAAATGGGTGTGCTAAAATGAAATCTTGTTTTTCAAAACAACATGATACTTCGGCTCAACAGAATGGTTAGCGACATTAGAAATGGTCAAACGGTGAGAATAGAGAGTTTGGACCATTATATCTATGTCATTATTACGAGCGATTTGAGTCCGAGTCATGGCTTCAAGCATCTTTTCATAATCGATTGGTTCATCATTTTGTTGCGATTGGACTTGAAAAGATGAAGTTTTGTTTTGGAATTTATGGTGAAATTGTGAGTCCATCAGATTTTGTGATTGTTGCTTGGACTCACGCATATTCATTTCCAAAATTGATGATTTTCTATTTTGAACTGGTGGAACTGAGTATGAATCTTGGAAATATTGTGGACAAGGTAGATAAGGAGGACAAGTTGGCTGAAAATTCGACTCGGGGGAGGTGAATCTCCATTGACTCTGTGAAGAGTTAAAATTATTTTGGAAATTATGGTCATAAGATTGGGGGCATGGGTTATATTGATTCAGATAAGACCAATCCGGCATACTAGGTTGGTTAAAGTTATGATATGCTGGGTTGGTAATATTCGAAAAAGAGGTCGGGGTGTAATATAGATTACTATTAAAATTAGAAAAATTATTGTTATAAGTCATATCACATAGGAAATGTCAAACACAGTCTCAAAAAATAAACAAATAAGCAAACAAATAAAAAGAAAAAAAATCTAACCTAAGTTAAGGTAAACCTTAGACCTAGACGACTTCTAACTAGTTAGACTGTTCACGGGGAGTATATTGCTGAATCTGACCACAAGTTAATTGGCCAGGTAGGGGTAAGATTGGTGGGAGGTATCCGTGCTTAAAGCAACGGGCCTAATTATACCAAACCATCAGCCTTCGGGGTTTCGCCCCTCAATTCCTAACCTTAAACACCATTTGGCAAGAGTCAAATTCAAATTAACTTCCCCCTTAGGTCAGTCTCCTATTTGAGTCTAAGATATCCCTAGGGCCAATGTCTACTCAGTTTTAATTAGGCTTGGGTTAGTGAGTGAGGAGATTGTTTGTGGGCTAAGAGAGGATATGACTTCCCCACGTTATCTTATTTATAGGACAAGCCTTTAAATCAGTTTAGTTCAGTGTACAAGTATATAGAAAAAAGTAACACTCAAGCAATATTTCATACAAGAATGAACCTTATACTAAATGCTATGCACACATACCTTAGCTCCAGCACTTTTCAACAGTAAATAGAAAATGTAACAAATAGACACGTGCCTAAATGTAAAATCTAAATCATTTTTACCATTTACAATCAATCTTTTACTATTATTGTTAGAAATGTAAGTACAGTGAGCCAAATAAGGAAAGAAATAGCTACAAAATTAAACTTTGCAATTCAGCCAACCTGCAGAAAATATAGGTTAGTAGTTCACTTAGATTGCCACAAAAATATAGCAAATCTGAGAGCTTCTGGGCTCTGCTTTTTTTTTGAGCAGAGTCCAGGGCCACTTATATGTCCACTGCAGTAAAAATTCCATGTTGTTAAATCTGTACACCAAGAACAAAGAAGAAGGTTAACCAAAAGTATAAACTTAAAAAGAGAATAACTTACCGTCCCTCCCCGACAATGGCGCCAAAATTTGATTGAGATTTTACCTGCACAAAATATAGAATTTCAGAACTTTTATAATAATAGTGCAAGGTGCTCAATTCTACCGCTATAGCAAGTGGCTATGCTGGTCGTGATCCACAGGAGGGACTAGCGATGGAAGCTTGTTTAGCAAGTTCTCTTTTATGCTACAATGTATCGTTAAAATTCTTCTTTTAGTTCTTAAAAAGAAAATGAAAAAAATTATAGTTAAGTTAGGAAGAAAGTGGTAGATAGAGAAGGTGGAGAAAATAGAAGTGAATATGTATAAAGAAATTGAAAAAGAGTGAAAGAAATTTGGAAGATTGCGGTGTTGTTAATTTACACTAAAATTAAGAGAAAAGAAAAGCTAAAAAAGAATACTAACCTCCTCTGATTGATGACTTACTTGAAACCCTTGCATGTTTTACCTTACTTCGGAGGCAATCAACGCATAACCCATAAGATTGAGCTCAATCCCCATTCGCATTACATCATCAAGACGAACAAGAATGAAATGATACGGAATTGTGAGAAGAAGAACTTCATCATGAAATATCGTTGGCACTCACACAAACATGGCTATGCTAATGATTCTAGATTCACTTGGATATTCATCAAAAACAAGAGAAAAAAGTAGAAATAGAAGAACATATAAACAACAAAAGCATAAAGATGTTACTTTTGATTGCTTGTAGAAACTATGAAAGAAAGGAGGAGGTTACATCGGTGTCACTCTTAACATTAGTCTCTCTCTATTACTTTTATGAATCTCAATCTATCCTATGCTTACAAAGAAATAAAAACTACATAAAATAAAAGTAAAAACCTACACTACGAAGAATGAAAAACTGGCCTAAATCTATCTCTCTGCATGGTCATTCTCCCAGGTCTCTGAAATATCCTGTATTTATAGGAAAAACCCAACGGAGAGAGGCATAAGAAGATAGGGGAGCAAACGCTCCCAAAATAACCACCAACATCTGTGGCCTGGGTGTGGCCAGGTGGCCACACCTAGGGGGCACACGTCTATGGTTTCTTGATTTTAATTTATTTTCAGCTAGATTTTCAGTTTAGCTCCAGGATTTTGATGAAACGGCCTTTGATCTTTGGCTTTAACTGATTGATTTTGGAAGATTTATTTTAACCAATTTAACTTCTCTGATTTGCCCTGATCTGCCCTGATTTTCTGATTTCGAATTAATTCTAAATTAAATCAGAATTTTGATGGGCTTTTGGGCTCGTTTCTCTTTCCTTTCTTTTAGCAATGGGCCTGCATATAAATTAGACAAAATTAGAATTAAAAGAAGAGTTTATTATATAATAAGTATGAGAATATGATAATAATTATGCAATATCAGCGACCGATCACAATGCTAACTTGCCAACTTCTTAATTTATAATCCACATGAATCTAATAGCCTCTACTTGCCCTTGCTCTTGCAAGAGCCATTGATGGCTCATGTCCTAACTCTCTAACAAGCTAATATTACTTTATTCTATACTTACTCTTGTTTAATTTTGATGGTTTAAGTGTATCTTACACTTGTCTGTTGAGTTTGGATGTGATGAGTCAATATATGGGTCATACTTTGAAATGCTCTTGAACCAAGGACTAGTGATGGCTAATGATACATGCGAGGCAACTATCACTAAGAGCTTAGAATGGTTAGTAGAGCCATTAGTAGTTAGTAGTCATACGTTTTCTTTCTCTTTTTACTTTGTTTTAGGTTTACAAACAAAATCACAAAAACCATTCTTCTATGTTTCTCACTTCTTTGTTTTCACCATACTCTCTTTTCATTTTTTGTTCTCTTTTCTTTTCATTCTTTCAAACATTGAAGAACACTTAACATACATGTGAACATACCGTGTAAGCTTCTATTGCCTCCCGTCCTTGTGGATTCGACTCGTTTTAGCCAATATGCTATAACAGAAGTATCGAGGAAGCCAAAGCACACACATTTTAAATCTTGATTTCAAAACGTACACTTTTCGTGCACGGTTTTTCCCCGATCAATCATCTATAATGGATAGATCATAAGGAGGTCAACATGATTGATATGTCGGTTAATCACACCTTTGAGGAATCTTGCTATAAAGACCCCTTGGAGAAATGCTTGTCCCAATTTGGAATGAATTTTGACATTGAGGAGTCCATAGAAAAGGTCAATGCATTGTTAGATTCTGTTCCCATCAAGGATACCAACCTATGAAAAGGTAAGACGGAAACCTTGCCATTGCTAGCATTTGTTCCTGTTTCATCAATCATCTTCCAAGTCGAAGCTTGACCCTTTTCCAGACACATTAAAATATGCCTTCCTAGGTGAGTCAGAAACCTTGCCTGTGATCATATCATCTCATTTAGACAATGACCAAGAAAAGAAGTTGCTAGATGTTCTTGGTGAACATAAGAAAGCCATAGAATGGACCATAGCAAACATCAAGGGAATTAGCCCCTTTGTGATAACGCATCAAATTCATCTCGCATCAAATTCATCTCGAAGAGAATGCCAAAACCTCGAGAGAACCACAGAGGTATTTAAACCCAATTTTAAAAGAGGTGGTGAGAGTAGAGGTCATGAAATTATTACATGCGGGTATCATTTACCCTATCTTTGATAGTCAGTGTGTTAGTCTAATACAAGTTGTACCCAAAAAGTCCGGAGTCACAGTTGTTACTAATGAGAATAATAAGTTTGTTCCAACTTGTATTCAAACTGGTTGGCGAGTGTGCATAGAATATAGGAAACTCAACTCCATGACTAGGAAACATCATTTTTCTTTGCCTTTCATCGACCAAATGTTAGAACGTTTTGCCGGTCACACTTACTATTCCTTCCTTAATGGTTATTCGGGATATAACCAAATCCATGTTGCTCATGAGGACCAAGAGAAAACGACATTCACATGTCTATTTGACATATTTGCATACCGCTGCATGCCCTTTGGGCTGTGCAATGCACCAACTACTTTTCAGCGGTGTACAACGAGCATCTTTTCGGATATGGTCGAGCGATTTTTAGAGGTTTTTATGAATGACTTCTTTATCTTTGGGTCTACTTTTGATGAAAATTTGTATCATCTATCGTTAGTATTAATAAGATGCAAGGAGAAAAACCTGTAAGTACACCTAATAGGTGTATGACTAATCTAATGACAGATGATGCGGAATTAAAACTAAATTGCAACACACTTAGTGTAACCAAATAGTGTAGCCGAATTTCCGGTGAAGGGCTCTGAACTATCTCCTCCAAATTCTCTAAATAAGAGTTGAGGTGCTATATGAAGCTCTCTTGTTCAACACAAGTATGGGCACACAAAAAATACCAAGCATATAAGATATGAGCAATATGAATCAATGCAAGATATGAGAGAGAGAGAGTTAGAGAAAGTGGATCAAACGCAAACACAAAGATATGTTTCGAGGTTCGAGCACCCAGCTCTACGTCCCCGCCTTCACACAGAAGGATTTCCACTAATGCGTCCACACAGGGCTTTCCACACAAGGAACCTCCACTGAGGATTTGGGTAATACAAACTTAGAGTACACAACTCCTCTCTCAAATAACATTAACTTCTACACAAGAGGCCAAGCACTAAGCCACACAAGATCAACCTCTCAATATAGGGATAGGCACAAAGCCAACACAATCACCTCTCACAGAGGGATAGGCACAAAGCCAAACAACAATAATCACCTCTACACTTAGAGGGATAAGGCACTAAGCTAAACTCCAACCTCAATCACCTCTACACTTAGAGGGATACCAACCAACTCAACTCCTCCATAATTACCTCTACACAAGAGGGATAACACAAAGCAAAGAGGATTACAACAATTGATGGTCTCATCAAACCACAAACCAATTTTCTCACAAAAATAAGATCCTATAGATAGGATAGATATGATAGCTCAACTGTGAGAAATCAAGGTGTTTGAAATCAAAACACAAAGAAAAATATTTGGGAAAACAACTAGAATAAGATAGAAATGAAGATCAAAACTAATATCCCAAATACTCTATTTTTCTTTGATTTTTCCAACCCTTGAAAATAAATAAAGATAAATCCTTTTTAATCCAAAAACTCTTTTAAAACTTATTGCTAAAACACTTATGAAGATGAGAATTTTTGCTCTTAAAATTCTTAATCAAAACAGCCCAAAAGGATGAGTATTTATAACCCATTCTAAAAACTAGGCGTTGGGTCAAGAACAGCAAAAAATTCTGTTGTTGGTCGACCGCCCAGTCGACCGGCCAACGATTGAATTTTCGACTGTTGTGCCACCGGTCAACCGCTCAGTTAATCGGCCATAGCCATCGGTCGACCGCCCGGTCGACCGGCCCCCACCTGAGAGTGGGGTGCTTTTAGTCAGTCGACCAAGCGGTCGACCAGCTGAGTTGGCTGTCCATGTGCACGTCCTCATGCACATCCGTTGACCGTCCGGTCGACCGACTCCTGGTCCGGTCGACCGTCCGGAGAAGTCTGGCTTGGATTTGGGTAATGAAACTTGTCTTTATAATTTCAATTAAATCTCATAAAATCACATAAATTTTAAAAAAATAAGTTCTTATAAGATCTTTGAAGTATAAGTATGTGTGACAAAAAATCAACACATATTACAAACTATTTGAACCATTTTTGTGATATTAAAATTTGACTTAAACACAAAATCTATATTTTCCAAAACTTGGATTTTTGAAATGAAAAACCGTTTTCTCCAAAACTCATATGGATATAAAAACATGATATTGAAATAACTTTGAAGCATATTGTATATAGATAGAATCCAATATACATATAAGATATATATCTATGTTTTTGACATGAAATCCAAAACTGGTTAAACAGAAAATCAAAGCTAATAAACTTTAAACTTGTATGTGTATGTGAATTTGAGCATATCAATACTATCTAATTTTTACACAAGATCTAAACAAACTATACCAAATAAACTGAGGTCTTCTCATCTTCAAGCCAACCGATCCAAACGTGATCCAACGAGCTTGACTTTAACTGAGTGCTAGATGCAATCTTGAATTGCGAGCTCTTGAATCAATACGTGTTAGCTCCCAAAACTCCTTTGTTGAAGCTAAACACCTACTAATATCTTGGTCAATCACTGAAACTATTAAAATACAAGATTATTAATAAACTATAATTACATGAGTTAATCATCATCAAAACTAGAGCGAAGGGCCTCTGAGCCAAAAAAACCTAGTCATAATTTGGAAAAATGCCATTCCATGGTAAAATCTGGGATTGTCTTAGAACACATTATTTCTGAGAGAGGTATAGATGCCAATAAAGCTAAGGTAGAACTAATCTCCAAATTACTACCTCCTAAAACTGTTCGGAAAGTGCGATCCTTCTTAGACCATACTAGGTTCTACAGCCGCTTTATCAAAGAATTTTGAAAGTCTTCAGACCTTTTTGATCTTTTAGCAAAGGATGTCCCCTTTTGAGTTCATCCCTTATTGTTTGGAAGCCTTTGAAAGGCTCAAGACTGAGGTAACCTTGGCACCCATCATCCGACCACCTAACTAGAATCTACCTTTTAAAGTAATGTGTGACGCGTCCGACTACGCAGTAGGGGTTGTCCTAAGCCAGCGAGTGGATAAACTTCCTCATGACATTTGCTAGCCAGCAAGACTTTTAACGATGCCCAACTGAACTACTCCACTACTGAAAAAGAGTTGCTGGCAGTTGTTTTTGCTCTTGACAAATTATGTCCCTACCTTATAGGTTCTAAGGTCCTAATCTAAACCGATCATGCTGCTTTAAGGCACCTTCTCATGAAAAAGGATGCTAAAGCCCATTTAATCCGTTGGATCTTACTCCTACAGGAATTCAACCTAGAAATTCATGATAAAAAGGGAGAAGAGAATGTTGTTGCAGATCACTTATCAAGGATAGTGGTCAAATCTGTGTCCTACTCGCTACTTGTCCTTGAGACATTTCATAATGAGCAGTTAATATCCGTTTCCTCTTTGACTGTTCCATGGTATGCCGACATTATAAATTACCTTGTCATGGAACAAATGCCCGATTCATGGACCAAGTAAGAACGATTGCATTTCTTAGCTAGGGTCAAATGGTTCTTCTGGGATGAACCATATTATTCAAATATTATCCTGAGATCATTCGATGCTGCGTTCCTAACTCAGAATTTAGGAATATCCTTTCATTCTGCTATGATCAAGCTTGTGATGGTCATTTCAGTGGGAAGAAGACTGCTGCAAAAATTTTGCAATGTAATTTTTGTTGGCCCACTTTATTTCGTGATGCTCATGTCTATTATCAATCATGTGATCATTATCAACGATTAGGAAAGATTGCACGATGAAATAAAATGCCATTAAACCCGATCTTAGTTGACAAAATCTTTGATGTTTGGGGCATTGACTTATGGGTTTCTTCCTATGTCTCATGGATACGAATATATCTTGTTGGCAGTTGACTATGTCTCTAAATGGATAGAGGCCATAGCACGTAGAACCAAAGATCACAAAGTTGTAGTAAACTTCTTGAAAGAGAATGTATTCTCTCATTTTGGCTTTTCTCGTGCAATCATTAGAGATGGTGGAAACCATTTCTGCAATCGTACATTTGAAGCCTTAATAAGGAAATACTGCATCAATCATAGAGTAGCCACCCCTTATTACCCATAAACTAGTGGCCAAGTAGAAGTTTTTAATTGAGCCATCAAGACTATTCTGGAGAAAACTGTGAACACCACTAGAAAAGATTGATCTGTTCAATTAACTAATGCCTTATGGGCATACAGAACTGCGTTCAAGACTCCTATTAGAATGTCTCCATATAGGTTAGTCTATGACAAAACTTACCATCTTCCTGTCGAGCTAGAACACAAGGCATATTGGGTGATCAAGCGCCTAAATTTTAATTTAGACAAGGCGGGAGAGTCTAAAAACTTCAACTAAATGAGCTTGAAGAGATAAGAAATAATGCATATGAGTATTCAAAATGATACAAGGACGTATGAAAATGATGCATGATAGGGTCATGATTTGAAAGGATTTCCAGTGAGGATAAAAAGTCCTCTACAATTCCCAGTTACATATCTTTCCAGGAAAACTGAAATCTCGCTGGACCAGTCCTTACATTGTTCATAAGGTGCACCCACATGGTGCAGTTGAGATCCATAATATCATAGATGGTACCACTTTTCAAGTAAATGGCCAACGATTAAGCCATATTATGAGTCTCTGAGCCCAGAAGTGAAGGAAATCCTTCTGGAAGATCTTGTTTATCAGGATTGATCTCTATACCTGCAAGGGATCTATTGCTGTATTATAGATTTTGAATTTTCTCTTATTTTCTTTTTCAACTAGGCAATAATGGATAATATCCACTCACTCGTCTTCATCAGGTACTATCTTCTCTTAACCTTCTTAATTTTGCATTATACATCATCATATTGATCATTCATACATTGAGAATAATGCATGAGATAAGTGTGGGGGAGGGTTCTAACATAGGTCGTCTTTTAGTTCAAAAAAAGATTTTTTGAAAAGTAAAAGTAATACTTTGACGTATTTTTGCAAGAAATTAAATTAATTTTAAGGAATATCAAAACAATTAGGATTCCTTATACTTGGTTGAAATAAGAATATTTGTTTGATTTCTAGGATTACGAAGAAAAATTGAAAAAGTAATTTAGTCTTAATTTTTACGATGAAATATGCATATACACTTACACACTTAGGATTCAAAAATAATTTCTTTGTTATATATATATATATATATATATATATATATATATATATATATATATATATATATATATAATAATCCTCTGATTAAGCTGGGTTTTTTTGCCTCATAAAATATAATTAATCACGCCTAAAAGTAAAAGTGGTTCATATCATCAAACATAATCTTCTCCTTGGATCACAGATGGAGTAGCAATGCTTATATCTAATGAAATCTCAAAGAGACTTGGTAAAAACTTAAACTCAGTAAGTTGGTAGAAGAGTTTAACTTTTTATCAATCTTCCTCAGTAGAAAATTCTGACCCCTCTTCAATAGTAGATTTAGCTATTTAAAGTGATTTCAGGGGTAAAACTATCCCCTAAAAACCCTCCATGATGGGGATTAACTCCCCTTATTATGTGGGCAGTACTTGACCCAGTAATGGGGGTAGTTATAACTGAGACTCAGGGCTCGTCTACAGTTGGGACGCGAGCTTGACCTCTACATTTAGCCATTGAAATGATGTTGGACACAGGCCTCAAGCTTCACATTTAGGCACTGCTGTAGTGTTGAAACATGAGTCTCAAACTCTATGTTACCTCTTTGATGTGATGTCGGACGCGTGTCTCGAGATTTACGTCTGAGATGCGGGCTTCAAGCTCTGCGTCTTGGCACTGAAGTGGTGCTGAAACGCGGGCTTTGAGCCCTGCAACTTAGCATTGCAGTGGTGTTGAGACGCGGGCTTCGAGCTCTGCGTCTTGGCATTGCAGTGTATTGAGACACGGGCTTTGAGCTCTCTGTCTTGGTATTGCAGTGTGTTGAGATGCGGGCTTCGAGCTCAGGTCTTAGCATTACAGGGGTATTGAGATGTGGGCTTCGAACTCTGCGTCTTGGCATTGCAGTGATGCATGGGTGCGGGCTTCAAGCCCTACATCTTGGCGTTACATGAATGGCTTTGATTAGCCTCGCGTCTAAAGTATAGACTCTGCTTTCTGATGACTTATCTTCAGTGATTTTTAAATAGTCTATAGAACCCCCTCCAAAGTTTTCAAAACTCTGAGGTTGACTGGGACGGGTTTCGAAACACTTTGGACTTTTCTTTTGGCAGTAAGCTCTCAAGACTAGACTGGCAATCTTTTAAGATACCTTGAGCTCGATTGATCGGTCGCTGATATTGCATAATTATTATCATATTCTCACACTTTTTATATAATAAACTCTGCTTTTAATTCTACTTTTGTCTAATTTATATGCAGGTTCGTTGCTAAAAAAGGAAAGAGAAACGAGCCTAAAACTCATCAAAATTCTGACTTAATTCAGAATTAATTCAAATCAGAAAATCAGGGCAGATCAGGGAAAATCAGATCGGTTGAAAATCAGCTAGAACAAATTTCTACAAATCTATTGGTTAAAACCCAAGATCAAAGGCCGTTTCGTTAAATCCAGGAGCTGAAACGTGAAATTCGGAACAAGATAACGTCATATCGCGAAGCGAGGAGTTGTACCCTCTCGGCTGTGGCCACCTGGCCACAGCAAGGCCGCGAAAACGCGACCATAGCCACATTTTCATGGCTTTATTAAGGGAGTTGGGGGAGCGTATGCTCCCCTATCTTCATACGCTTCTCCCCGTTGGGTTTTGCCTATAAATAC
Organism: Agave tequilana; assembly: GCA_038442645.1. NCBI lineage: Eukaryota > Viridiplantae > Streptophyta > Magnoliopsida > Asparagales > Asparagaceae > Agave > Agave tequilana. Next base: position 20,181 of record JAVJIF010019843.1, on the reverse strand, counting down.
TGGGTTTTTCAGAGACCACGGGGAACGATTATGCAGAGATAGATTTTAGGTCAGCTTTTCATTCTTTTTAGTGTAGGTTTTTATTTTTCTTTTTATGTAATTTTTAGTTCTATTCATATAATTCAGAGAAGATCAGAGTTTCACAGGAGAACGAGAGTGAAACTTGTACTGAGAGTGACACCGATGTAAGTTGTTCTTCTTTTCTCTTATTGTTACAAGATTGAATCTATAGTTGCATTTGTAAGTTCTTCTTTTATTTTTTGTGTTCTTCTTCTTCCTTTCTACTTCTCTTCTTTTGGTACCAATTGCTATCCGAGTGAGTCTTATAGCATCAAAAGAGCCTTGCCTTTGCGAGTGCCACCGATAGCTCATGACGAAAGATTTTTAGTCTCATTCTATATCATTCATATTTGTATCATCTTGATGATGCAATGTGGAAGAGATAGGAATCAACTTTTATGGGCTATGCACTGATCGCCTCTACTTCAAGGTAACATCATTGTTACAGATTCAAGGTAAGTATTCGGCCAAACGAGGTAAGTAATTTTAACTTTCTTTTCTTTTAATTTTAGTTTAGTTCACCAACACCAACTCTTTTATCACTCTTTTTTCAATTTTTTTGTAAATATCCATTTTCTATTTTCTCCACCTTCTCAATTTACCACTTTCTTCCTAACTTAACTGTAACTCCATTTTTCTCTTTGTTTTAAGAAGCTAAAGAAGAATTTTAACCATTAATTATAGCATAAAAGAGAATTTACTAAAGAAGCTTCCATCGATCTAATCCCTCCTTGTGGATCACGACCCGCATAGCCACTTGCTATACTGGTAGAAATGAGTACTTTGCACTTCTATTTTATGTTTCTAAAATTTTATATTTTGCGTGCAGGTAAAAACTTCAATCAAAATTTTGGCACCGTTGTCGGGGAGGACGGTAAATTATTCTCTTTTTAAGTTACACTTTTGGTTAATCTTCTTCTTTGTTCTCTATGTACAGATTTAACAACAAGAAATTTTTGCTGCAGTGGATATATAAGTGGCCCTGGACTCTGCTAAAGAAAGCAGAGCCCAGAAGCCCTACATTCCTGTGGCAATCTGAGTGAACTACTAACCTGTATTTTCTTCAGGTGGCTGAATTGTAAAGTTTAATATCTATAGCTATTTATTTTCATGTTTGACTCACTGTACATACATTTCTAGCAATAACAGTAAAAGATTGATTGTAAAATGCTAAAAATGATTTAGACTTTGCATTTAGGCATGTGTCTATTTCGTTACATTTTCCATTTACTGTTGAAGAGTGCTAGAACCAAGGTATGTGTTCATAGCATTTAGTATAAAGTTCATTCTTGTATGAAATATTGCTTGAGTGTTACTTTTTTCTATATACTTGTATACTGCACTAAATTGATTTAAGGGCTTGTCCTATAAACAAGATAAGGTGGGAAAGTCATTACCCTCCTTTAGCCCATAAACAATCTCCTCACTCACTAACCCAAACCTAACTAAAATTGAGTAGACGTTGGCCCTAGGACATCTCGACTCAAATAGGAGACTGACCTAAGAGAGAAGTTGATTTGAATTTGACTTTTGCCAAATCAGTGTCTAAGGTTAAGGATTGAGGGGCAAACCTTGAAGGCTGGTGGTTTGGTATAGTTAGGCCCGTTGCTTTAAACACGGATACCTCCTACCAATCTTACCCCTACCTGGCCGATTAACTTGTGGTCAGATTTGGCAATATACCTCCTGTGGACAGTTTAACTAGTTTGGAGTCGTCTAGGTCTAAGGTTTATCCTAACTTAAGTTAGATTTTTTTTCTTTTTTTTTGTTTGCTTATTTGTTTATTTTTCATTGTTTGTATTTGACATTTCCTGTGATATGGTTTATAACATTAATTTTTCAATTTAATGGTAATCCATATTACACCCCGACCTCTTTTTCGGATATTACCAACCTGGTATATCATAACTTTAACTAACCTAGTGTGCCGGATTAGTCTTATCCAAATTAATATAACCCATGCCACCAATCTTATGACCATAATTTCTAAAATAATTTCAACTCTTCACAGAGTCAATGGGGATTCACCTCCCCCGAGTCCAATTTTCAACCAACTTGTCCTTCTTATCCACTTTGTCCATAATATTTTCAAGATTCATACTCAGTTCCACCAGTTCAAAATAGAAAACCATCAATCTTGGAAATGAGTATGCGTGAGTCCAAGCAGCAATCACAAAATTTAATAGACTCACAATTTCACCACAAATTCTAAAACAAAACTTCATCTTTTCAAGTCCAATCGCAACAAAACGATGAACCAATCGACTATGAAAAGCTGCTTGAAGCCATGACTCAGGCTCAAATCGCTCGTAATCATGACATAGATATAATGGTCCAAACTCTCCATTCTCACAGTTTGACCATTTATGATGTCGCTAACTATTTTGTTAGAGCCAAAGAATTATGTTGTTTTAGAAAATAAGACTCCATTTAAGCACACCCTATTTGAACTTGCTCAAACTCCAAATTTAAAAATCACATTGACATTTTGGCAAGTTATCCCTTTCCTGAAATTGAACTTGAGAATGAATGTATCCTAAACCTCAACTTTGTGATTCAATTCTATTTCTTGATTCAATAATGACTCCGGTGTCTTCACTTGATTTCAATTTTTTTTCCAAGTCAACATTGGATCCTGTGCCAATTCATCATGAAATTGAATCGCCAATCTTTTATGATCATCATATTGAACTTGACAAATTTCATTCTTTTGAAAGTCCCATTGACAATTTGGCAAGTTCTCATTTTTATCAAATTGAACTAAATGAGAAATATAACCTTGATTTTCAAATTTGTGATCCAGTTCAAATTCCTGAATTAATATTGACTCCTGTTTTCTTACCCAACTTGAGTAATATTTTAGAGTCAGTTTTGATTCCCGCACCTGTCATTATTGAACTTGAATTACCAATGTTAAGTCATATTCTGTTGTTGAAAAATGAATGTGGACTTCAGTTTCAACTTCTTGATTTGGACCCACTTTCTGAACCAATCTCGACTCCTAAATCTTTACTTGACTTAAGTCACTTTTCTGAGTCAGTATGAGTTCCCATACTTTCTAAGTCTAAATCAATCATTCCATCTTTTCACACTCCATTTTGGGACAAGGGTGTTGATAAAATTAACTCCAAAATTATTTGTGAAATTGAAAATTAGATGGGGTAAAATTCTTAATAAAGATCATTTATATATACATCATTTTAGTGAGTAATATTAGAGAGGTTTCTGGTGGGTTCTTCTGAATTCCACGCAAATTAGATTGGGCCGCATTTCATGCACCAATCAGACCACTACCGGACCCACCACCTTAAGGTAATATTTTCCTTCCCTTTTCTCTTTTTCATGCATCTATGCATGGATTCATACATTAAGGACAATGCATGAGATAGTGTGGGCGAGGATTCTAACATAACTTAGGTTTTCTTTTTATTATTATTAAAAAATTATTATTAACATTTTCTTTATTTTCAAAAATTTTTTGAAAATAGAAACAATATTTTTGACATATTTTTTGTAAGAAATTAAGTCAATTTTAAGGAATAGAAGAATCATAATTAGGATTTCTTATACTTGGTCAAAATAAGATTATTTGTTTAATTTCTAAGATTAGAAAGAAAATTTGTGAAAGTAATTTAGTCTTAATCTTTACCTTGATAATATATGCATGCTTTATACACTTGCACACTTACGGTTAAAAAACAAAGATTCTTATGCCTTATTAAAAAAAGAAGAAGAAAAATAAAAAAATATATATATAAATTCTCGATTAAGCTGGGTATTTGTGCCTCATAAAGCATAAGTATTCATGCCTAAAGGCGTTCATATAATAAAATCCTTAGTTTTGTGGCCTTGTTTGCTTGAGTCCTTAAGTCCTTGGGCTGTCTTCTCACCCGGTGCCCTAAGATCGTTTAGTTTGGGAGTCATAAATTAAAGGCTCGTTGCATGGGCAGATTAGAAAGCTAAAAGAACTAAGAAATATTTCCACCAAAAATAAATAAATAAATAAGGTATAAGAGTTAGAATTAAAGAACCCTTAGTCAAATTTCACGGTCACGAAGGTGCATATGACTTAGGGTAACGTAATAGACTAGATAAGAAGTACAATTTGACTCCTTACTTTGATTGATAATAGAAATGAAAAATTCAGTTTTCCTATAACTTATAGATTACTTAATTCTTACAATAATATTTCAAATATTTTTCTCTTCAAAATGTGATTTCAAAATACTAACTTTTTCTCTTTCTTTATGCATTTGTGGGTGCAATTGACTGAAAACCCTCACGAGACAAAACTCGTCCTTTAGGGGAACCTAGAGGTTTAACGGCTTGTTGCACATGCTTAGTGCAATCGCATGACTTGCGAAAGTGGTCTAATAATCTTTGTTTAGTTTTGTTGTTTTGCTCGAGGACAAGCAAAAGATAGGTATGGGGGCGTGATCGATTGCTGATATTGCATAATTATTATCATATTCTCATGCTTTTTATATAATAAACTCTGCTTTTAATCCTACTTTTGTCTAATTTATATGCGGGGCCATTGCTAAAAGAAAGGAAAGAGAAACGAGCCCAAAAGCTCATCAAAATTTTGATTTAATTCAGAATTAATTCAAAATCAGAAAATCAGGGCAAATCAGATTTGTTGAAGACCAGTTAGAACAAATCTCTACAAATCTAAAAACTCAAGATCAAAGGCCGTTTCATCAAATCCATGGGCTGAAATGGGAAATCCAGAACTGTTGGCCTAAAGGCCTTCCACCCTAGTTTTGATGATGATTAACTCATGTAGTTATGTTTACTAATATTCTTGTGTTTTTAGTCTCAGATCTATAACAAGATATTAGTTGGTGATTGCTTCAAAAAGAGGAGTTTAGAAGCTTTCACATGGTGATTCCGGTGCCCGAGCTTCAAGATTACTCATTTGCACTCGACGGATCATGGTTTGGGATCGAGTCGGCTTGAAATTGAAGATCGTCAAGAAGACTTAGGTATCCTATTTTAGTTTAGTGTGTTTAGATCCATGTGTAAAGCTTAGTATAGTTGATATGCTCAAGTGCACAACACACACAAGTTTTATGTTTGGATATTGGTTTTTCAGTTTTTAGTTTTACCGATATTTGTTTTCATGAATAGATTGATCAAAATAAGTTTAAATAGTTTTTATGTATATTAGATGTGCTCTATATACATACATGCTTACATGACTTATACAAACTTATTTTGACTATCCTATTCATGTATAGAAAAATCAAGTTTGATAAAAATACATTTTTGGTTTTTTGGTAAAAATGATAAGACATAAAAATAGTTCATATTGATTGATAGTTGAGCCAAAATTTTATCACATGTTTACATATCAATGCAAAATGATAAAACTATTTTTGGGTATTTTTACAAGACTTAAAAGAGTTTTTAGAAATATTTTAACATGTGTTTTTCTGTCCCAGAACAGTGGCTGACTGGCCAGGTCGGCCGACCGCATGGGTCGACGGCACCTAAGGCCGGTCGACCATGAGGTCGACCGACGTGCACAAGCTTGTGCACGTTTGGCAGACACAGGGACGGTCGGCCGGGCGGCCGACCGGACCAGAGAGCTCTGCTCTCTGTTTATTTGGGTTGACCGGGCGGTCGACCGGGTTGCCCCAACGGTCACATTTCTGACCGTTGGCGGTCGGCCGGGCCGGCCGACCGGTAGCCTGTCAGGCTGCCAGATCAGCCTAACGGCTAGTTTTGTTTTGGGGCTATAAATACCCCATATCTTCTTGGTTTTAGACAAGATTTTTAGAGCTGATTTTCTCCCATTCTCTGGTTTTAAAAACAAGTTTTAAAAAGTGTTTAAAGAGCAAAAAGATTCATTCTATTTGTTTTTAAGTGTTTTGTTTATTTCAAAGAAACTAGGTTTTGGGAATTGTTTTGAGCAAAAATCTCTATATCATTTTTGGTGTTTTCTCAAGAATTTTCTTTGATCAAAACACTTAGCTTTCCACACTTGAGCTATCCTCTATCCTAATCTATTAGGATCATTTGTTTGTGGGAAGAGAGATTGTTTGTGGTTGAAAGATACCACCAAGTTGTAAACCCTTTTCATTGTTGGGTGCCCCCTCTTTGGTAGAGGTTGAGGTTTGGTTTGCTCCCTCTTTGGTAGAGGTGGAGTTTGTGTTTACTCCCTCTTGGTGAGGTGGAGTTGGTTGTTGGTTTGTATCCCTCAAGTGTGAGGTGGAATTGGTTGTTGTTTTGGCTAAGGGCCTACCCCTCTTGTGAGAGGTGGTGTTTGTATTGAGAGAGGAGTTTCGTACTCCTTATGTTGTAACAAATCCTCTTCGGTAGAGGTTCCCTCAGTGGGAGATAGTGGATTGGAAATCCTTCACGGTGGTGAAGGCGGGGATGTAGAGCTAGGGGCTCGAACCTCGAAACGTATCTTTGCCTTTGCGTTTGATCCATTGTCTCTCTCTAACTCTCTCTCTCTCTTTATTTGTATTGTGCAAAGCATCATTCTTCATTCATATCATTCATATTGCTTGTGTTGCCTTGCATTATTTCATATTGCTTATCATCCTTATATGCTTGGCTTGTTTGTGTGTGCCTCACTTATACTTAACCACAAGAGCTTCACATAGCACCTCAACCCATTAAAGGGGAATCAAGAGGAGTTAGTCCAGAGCCCTTCACGGGGAATTCGGCTACACTTGTGTGTTGTATTAAGTGTGTTGCAAAATTTGCATTAGCTTCCGCATTTAGCACATTTAGTTTCTAGATTAGCATATCACCTTTCACCCCCCTCTAGGTGATTTACAATTGGCATCAGGGCACTTTCAATTGGTATCAGAGCCAACGCTCCTGATACTTAGGCTTAACATCCTAGGAGTGAGATCCATTTGTTTGCTAATCTACATTTGCATTTGCTTGTTTGCACACTCATATAGTTTACCATGGACTTCATGACCCCACCTAGTTTTGACCCTTCCAACATTGTTGTTTGGAAGTATAGGATGTCCATGTACCTACAAGCCCTAGGTTACAAGGTTCACCTTGCCATTACTAAGGAATCCTTCCTTAGTGATGGCAATCATATAGGGGCCAATGCACAAGCCCTTGAGGCCATTAGAGCACTTTATCAAAAGAATATCTTATGCGTGTTTCTAACATTGATTCCGCTTTTGCAGTGTGGAATTTGTTGACAACCACCAGCACCTCCAAGCTTCAAGTGCAAATCCAAGAAGAGAAATCTAGTGGAGAATCCAAATCACAATGCTTGATGGTCCAAGGGAATGACTCCCTTGAGGTACAATCGGAAACTCAACTAGATAGTGATGATTGTGCTAGTTCTTCAAATGACTTTGTTGATGCCCATGCTTTAAATGAAGAACTATCATTGTTTGTGAAAATTAATTGAAAATATAATATTTTGAAAAAGAAAAGTCTAGGCCTTGAAAAAGAAATAAAAGTTTACATTCTAGACTTGACATGTTTTTGCAAGAGAAGGTTGAGGTCTATAATGAAAGGGATTCATTGAGATCTCAACTAGACCTTGCTCTAAGAAAAATAAATTTTTAAAATCTAAAAATGATTGTGAAACACTTTTGAAGAAAAATGAAAATTAACTTCAAAAGTTGATTTTGTTTTAAAAGAGAATGTTACTTTGAAAAACAAAATAATTTCTATTTCAAATGATTTAGATGTTTGTTTAAAAGAAAAACATTGTTTTGCAAAATAAATTGATGCACATGTTTGCCATGCTAGGGTAGTATCACACACTTCACCTATTGCATGTGCCACTTCTTCTTTGATTGAAAATGATATAAATTTAATTAAGAAGAAAATGGATTGTTTGGGCTCCACTATGAGCCAATGTGCCATGAATCATACACGCTTGAAAACCTTGGTTCGAATGAAACAAGTTCCATCTTTACATGCACACCATACACGGCAGACACATGCTCCTCACGGACACCATCATCACTTGTATGCTCATGTACACATGTACACATTGTGGACGTAAGGGCCACCTTGTTAAATTTGCTATGATCGTATACATGTTTCAAATTTAGTAAATAAGTTTGTTTGGGTTAGAGAAGGTACTACCCCCATGGACCCAATAAGATATGGGCACCAAAGACCACCCCTCCTTTATTTGATGTAGGTGTGGGCTCTCACATGACGTGAGAGTTGCCGTACCTTGGAGTGGATGCGTTCCGTGCTTAAGGAAATCATTTTGGATGCATCACTTTCAAGGGAAGTTTGGTGGAGAAGACCACCATGTTTTGGAGACATGGAAGTTGCCTTCTAGGTTTTGGTAACGATTCCTAACTCCTAATTTTTATTTACATGCTTTTCATGATTATCATATATAGCATGTTTTATTGTTTATAGATTATTATGATAATGCCATGTTTATTAAATCCTTGACATACATGTTTATCATTTTGAGACACCCATGTTTATATGGACCCATATTTTGTGTTCTCCCCGTTGTTTAGCTATCATGTTTATCATAGGTTTAATAACATGTGGATTTTCTTAATAATTATGTTTAAAATTTATCATGATGATTTTATCTTGTTTTGATGCTTCATGTTTTTGAATATATGTTTAGATGTTAGTTTTCATTAAAACTTGGTATATATTTGTGCATATAGTGGGCCACAAATAAATCTATATATGTTTGAGCTTGAATGCTTATTTGAACCCATTAGATGTGCTAGTATAGTCTAGTTTTGATGATTCATATATTTTAACTTGTATTCCTATTTTTAGATTTGTTTTATGAGTTTTTCATTTCATGTATATGTCTATTTTGTCAAACTTTAAGATATACATGTATACCCCTTGAGTCATTTGCCTTTCATGCAAATCTATACATATGGACTCAATGTGTTTAGGGATATGTATGTATACTTTTTGTGTTGACAAATCATACAAATTTGTTTTAATGAAAATTTAGTTTTTTTCATGTTTTCATATGTTTTTGTTTAACTTCATGTATATGTCTATTTTATCCAAATTATTATTATACATATACATCCTTTTGAGCCACGTGCCTTCATGCATATATCTTTGTGGACTCGTTGTGTTTTGGATATGTATGTATACTTTAATTTGTATAAGACATACATATACCTTGAAGATTAATAGTTTTGATGATTTTCATGTTTTCGTGTTTTAAGGAATATTAGCTTAATTGTTATTTTTCATGATTATATGTTTCACATAACACTTGCACACTCACCTCTTTTACAATGTTTCTCATGATTGTGTTTCTCATGAGTATGTTTGAGCTCAATGGATTTTGAGAGGTTTAGTGCCATGTGGATTTCATGTTTCATGAAAAATAACTTTGCTTTATTCCTTACTTGAAGGATTTCGTACTAATTTACAAGTTTTTCCATTTAACTAGTTGTGATATTCTTCATTTTGGTAGAGTTTTTCAAACAAGCTTATTTTCAAATCTATTTTTGAAACCCCTACCTTCGATGGGAGGTTGGATGGGAGATCATGTTCATGTATGCTTTAAAATGAAAATCATTTAAAACTTGAACCATGATTGGGTGTAGTTATATGAGATATACACTTGATCTTATTGTTATTTCAATTGGTATCATTAAATTCTTTCAATTGGTATCAATTTTGACCTTTCTTGTATACTCATATATGTTTGTATGTATGTATGATTTCAATTCCAAGATATCAATTTCAATTGGTATCTATTTTTCATACATATATATGTTTGTGTTTATGCTAAGCTTGAGCTTCAATTTTGTTTCAATTGATTACTTTTAAATTGGTATCAAGGCTACGCATTGTTTTAGTTGGTATTTCATAAAGGGGAGAAAATTCGTATTTCATCTTTCAATTGATATTTGTTTTTCACTCCCATACTTTATGATTGAAAATTTAAATTTGTATCATATGTTCAAATGAAAATATTTACAATTGGTATCAAAATTTTTGTTTAGACATTCAAAATTTATTATGTTTAATTTCAATTGGTATCAAGATTTTCATGTGTTTTGCTTAAAATTGGTATCAATATTTTTTGTTTGTTTCCTTTCAATTGGTTTCAAGATGCTATTCTTTGACATATTTTCAATTGGTACCTTAATTGAATGTTACCCCTAATTGGTTTTGTTTTTGTTTTAGACAAAAAGGGAGAAAAATGTATTGATTTAGTTTTGCATTTACCCTTTATTGATGATTGACTCTTTGTATTAAAAGGGTGAGAAGATTTTGTTTTGTTTTAATTGTTTACCCCTTTGTTGATGATTGACAAAAAGGGGGAGAAAGATTTTGAGTTTGATTGAGTTTTATTATGCATGTTTGTGTTTTGCATGTATTAAGTTTAATTTAGTTTAATTTTAATTGGTATCTAGAGCATGTTTTGTTTTTTAACATTTCATTGGTATCTAGAACCTTTTATTGTTTATGCATAGATATGCATTCATGTTTAAGAGCCTTTATTGCATATTATTTATGTTTATTTGTTTATGTATGAGTTAAGGGGAGCTTCTTTGAAGCTTAACTTTAATCCATGCATATATAACTCCATGAGTTTTGTCATCATCAAAAAGGGGGAGATTGTTGGCCCAAAGGCCTTCCACCCTAGTTTTGATGATGATTAACTCATGTAGTTATGTTTACTAATATTCTTGTATTTTTAGTCTCAGATCTTATAACAAGATATTAGTTGGTGATTGCTTCAAAAAGAGGAGTTTAGAAGCTTTCACATGGTGATTCCGGTGCCCGAGCTTCAAGATTACTCATTTGCACTCGCGGCGGATCACGGTTTGGGATCGAGTCGGCTTGAAGATTGAAGATCGTCAAGAAGACTTAGGTATCCTAGTTTAGTTTAGTGTGTTTAGATCCATGTGTAAAGCTTAGTATAGTTGATATGCTCAAGTGCACAACACACACAAGTTTTATGTTTGGATATTGGTTTTTCGTTTTTAGTTTAACCGATATTTGTTTTCATGAATAGATTGATCAAAACAAGTTTAAATAGTTTTTATGTATATTAGATATGCTCTATATACATACATGCTTACATGACTTATACAAACTTATTTTGACTATCCTATTCATGTATAGAAAATCAAGTTTGATAAAATACATGTTTTGGTTTTTTGGTAAAAATGATAAGACACAAAAATAGTTCATATTGATTGATATTTGAGCCAAATTTTATCACATGTTTACATATCAATGCAAAATGATAAAACTATTTTTTGGTATTTTTACAAGACTTAAAAGAATTTTTAGAAATATTTTAACATGTGTTTTCTGTCCCAGAACAGTGGCAGACAGGCCAGGTCGGCCGACCGCACGGGTCGACCGCACCTAAGGCCGGTCGACCCATGAGGTCGACCGACGTGCACAAGCTTGTGCACGTTTGGCAGACACAGGGACGGTCGGCCGGGCGGCCGACCGGACCAGAGAGCTCTGCTCTCTGTTTATTTGGGTCGACCGGGCGGTCGACCGGTTGCCCCAACGGTCACATTTCTGACCGTTGGCCGGTCAGCCCGGCCGGCCGACCGTAGCCTGTCAGGCTGCCAGATCAGCCTAACAGCTAGTTTTGTTTTGGGCTATAAATACCCCATCTCTTCTTGGTTTTAGACAAGATTTTTTAGAGCTGATTTTCTCCCATTCTCTGGTTTTAAAAACAAGTTTTAAAAAGTGTTTAAGAGCAAAAGATTCATTCTATATGTTTTTAAGTGTTTTGTTTATTTCAAAGAAACTAGGTTTTGGGAATTGTTTTTGAGCAAAATCTCTATATCATTTTTGGTGTTTTCCCAAGATTTTCTTTGATCAAAACACTTAGCTTTCCACACTTGAGCTATCCTCTATCTTAATCTATTTAGGATCATTTGTTTGTGGGAAGAGGATTGTTTGTGGTTGAAAGATACCACCAAGTTGTAAACCCTTTTCATTGTTGGGTGCTCCCTCTTTGGTATAGGTTGAGGTTTGGTTTGCTCCCTCTTTGGTAGAGGTGGAGTTTGGTGTTTACTCCCTCTTGGTGAGGTGGAGTTGGTTGTTGTTTGTATCCCTCAAGTGTGAGGTGCATTGGTTGTTGTTTTGGCTAAGGGCCTACCCCTTTTGTGAGAGGTGGTGTTTGTATTGAGAGAGGAGTTTGGTACTCCTTGTGTTATAACAAATCCTCTTCGGTAGAAGTTCCCTCGGTGGGAGATAGTGGATTGGAAATCCTTCACGGTGGTGAAGGCGGGATGTAGAGCTAGGGGCTCGAACCTCGAACATATCTTTGCCTTTGCGTTTGATCCATTGTTTCTCTAACTCTCTCTCTCTATTTGTGTTGTGCAAAGCATCATTCTTCAGTCATATCATTCATATTGCTTGTGTTGCCTTGCATTATTTCATATTGCTTATCATCCTTATATGCTTGGCTTGTTTGTGTGTGCCTCACTTATACTTAACCACAAGAGCTTCACATAGCCCTCAACCCATTAAAGGGGAATCAAGAGGAGTTAGTCCAGAGCCCTTCACGGGGAATTCGGCTACACTTGTGTGTTGTATTAAGTGTGTTGCAAAATTTGCATTAGCTTCCGCATTTAGCGCATTTAGTTCTAGATTAGCATATCACCTATTCACCCCCCCTCTAGGTGATTTACAATTGGCATCAGGGCACTTTCAAGAACTAGATAAAGTCATATCGCAAAGCGAGGAGCTGTACCCCGTCGGCTGTGGCCACTTGGCCTCAGCGAGCAGCTTTGTTAAGGGAGTTGGGGGAGCATTTGCTCCCCTATCTTCGTACACTTCTCCCTGTTGGGTTTTGCCTATAAATACTGGGTTTTTTAGAGACAGGGGAACGATTATGCAGAGATAAATTTTAGGCCAGTTTTTCATTCTTTTTAGTGTAGGTTTTTATTTTTCTTTTTGTAATTTTTAGTTTATCTATGTAATTCAGAGGAGATCAGAGTTTTATAGGAAAACAAGAGTGAAACTTGTACTGAGAGTGACACCGGTGTAAGTTGTTCTTCTTTTCTCTTATTTGTTACAAGATTGAATCTATAGTTGCATTTGTAAGTTCTTCTTCATTTTTTGTGTTTTTCTTCTTCCTTTCTACTTTTCTTCTTTTGGTATCAATTGCTATCCAAGTGAGTCTTATAGCATCGAAAGAGCCTTGCCTTTGCGAGTGCCACCGATAGCTCATAACGATGGATTTTTAGTCTCATTCTATATCATTTCATACTTGTATCGTCTTGATGATGTAATGCGGAAGAGACAGGAATCAACTCTTATGGGCTTTGTGCTGATCGCCACTACTTCAAGGTAACATCATTGCCACAGATTCAAGGTAAGTATTGGGCCAAACGATGTAAGTAATTTTTAACTTTCTTTTCTTTTATTTTAGTTTAGATCACCAATACCATCTCTTTTATCACTCTTTTTTCAATTTCTTTGTAAATATCCATTTTCTATTTTCTCCACCTTCTCAATTTACCACTTTCTTTCTAACTTAACTGTAACTCCATTTTTCTTTTTTCTTTTAAGAAGCTAAAGAAGAATTTTAACCATTAATTGTAGCATAAAAGAGAACTTACTAAGAAGCTTTCATCGCTAGTCCCTCCTTGTGGATCACGACCCGCATAGCCACTTGCTATAGTGGTAGAATTGAGTACCTTGCATTTCTATTTTGTGTTTCTAAAATTTTTATTTTTGTGTGCAGGTAAAACTTCAATCATCGATCTCTCCTGAATCTTGGTCTTTATAAGTGTACTGTTAAACTCTTTGAAGCTATCAGAGATATCATCGTGAGTGTTTGGATACGCAGTCCAGACCTCCTCGGTGCTCTGAGCTGGTTATTGGTGTACTGTTGAACTAGGAAAATAGTCATATGCTTTTGTCGGTGTATTGTTGAACTGATTGCAGAAGTAAAGACTGAACACAGGTCTTGTAGACTCAAAGGTCATGTTGCCTTGGAGACACAGAGGTCATTTTACCTATAAATATCAAAAATTCACTGAAGAAAGGACGATCAAGCAGAGAGTAGAAGTTAGGCCATTCTATAGTTTGTAACTCAGGTTTTTTTTCTTTTTGTAATTTTTATTTTATTTATGTAACTAAAAGGAGAGGAGAGTTTTCATGGCGGAATGAGAGTAAAGTTTGTACTGAGGGTAACATCAGTGTAAATAAGTCTATTCTTTCATTTTTATTTGAATCAAATTGAAGTTTCTTTTCTTCCTTACTCTTATTTTTATTTGCTTCCCTCTTCTGTATTTGTGTATCCAAATGATGACGATAGCCTCAAAGTTGCCTTATCCTTGCAAGCGCCGTTGATGGCTTATGGTAATGGATAACCATTCCTATGGTAGTATAGCTTGCCCCTTCATTTCGTGGTATAAATTGAGAATGGGGAAGATCCTATTGGTCACTTCGCTCACTTTCAAATAAAGGTACATCGTCAACACAGGTCAAAGGTAAGCAGGCACCGAAGAGGTAAGTAAGTATTTTTAGGGTTTAACTTTCTTTCTTTAAATTTTTAGTTTAGATCACCAACATCACCATCTCTCAACTCTTTTCATTATTTTTCACTTTCTTTGTACAAAATCATTTTTTATTTTTCTCTACCTCTCTTTCTACCACTTTCTTAACAATTCAACATAACTTATTTTCTTTTTCTTTTAAAGAACTGAAAGAAGAACTTAACCATTTTTTGTGAACTAAAGAGAACTTACAAAAAGTTTTCATCGATGATCCCTCCTTGTGGATTACGACCTGCATAGCCACTCGCTATAGCGATAGCATTGAGCACTTGTACTTCTATTCTGTATTTTTGAAATTCTTATTTTCTGTGCGTAAGTTCCAACTCAATCAAATTTTGGTACCGTTGCTAGAGAGGGACGGTAAGTAACTCTCTTTTTAAATTTATATTTTTGGTTAACTTTCTTCTTTGTTCTTGTACAGGTTTAACAAGAAAATTTTTGCTGCAGTGGACATATAAGTGGTCCTTGACTCTGTTCAAGAAATCAGAGCCCAGAAGCCTTTAGATTTGCTGCATTCTCGGGCAATCTGAGTGAATTACTACCTATATTTTTTTTAGGTTGGCTGAATTGCAAGTTTAAAATTTGTAACTATTTATTTCCTTGTTTGACTTACTGTACATATATTTCTAAATCAACAATAAAAAGTTTATTGTAAATACTAAAAATGGTTTAGACTTTGCATTTAGGCACGTGTTTATTTCGTTACATTTTCAATTTACTGTTGAAAAGTGCTAAAACCAAGGTATATGTGCATAGCATTTAGATAAGGTTCATTCTTATATGAAATATCGCTTGAGTGTTACTTTTTCTATATACCTATACACTCCACTAAACTGAATTAAGGGCTTGTCCATAAACAAGATAAGGTGGGGAAGTCATTACCCTTTCTTAGCCTACAAACAATCTCCTCACTCACTAACCTAAGCCTAACTAAAACTGAGTAGATGTTGGCCTTCGAGACATCTCGGACTTAAATAGAAGACTGACCCAAGGGGGAGTTGATTAGAATTTGACTCTTGCCAATCAGTATCAAAGGTTGGGGATTGATGAGGCGAAACCTCAAAGAACAGTGGTTTGACATAATTAAACCCGTTGCTTAGGAACGAATACCTCCCACTGATCTTGCCCCTACCCGACCGATTAACTTGTGGTAAGATTATGCAATATATCCCCCATGGATAACCTAACTAGTTAGGAGTAGTAAAGGATTACCCTAACTCAGGCTAGATTTTTTTTCCTTTTTATTTGTTTGTTTATTTATTTGTTTTTTCTTTGTTTGTTTTTGACATTTCTTGTGTGATATGGCTTATAATAACAAATTTTTTAATTTTAATGATAATTTTATTACACCCCAACCTTTTTTGACTCAGATGTTACCAACCAAGCATATCATAACTTTAACCAACCAGTGTGCCGGATTGGTCTTATCCGAATCAATACATGCCTCACTCTCAATACTATGAATAAAGCTGGAATAATCATCACTACTCTTCATAGAGTCAAGGGGGATACAACTCCCCCGAGTCGTATTGTCAACCACCATTCGAACATTCAACCTATAATTTTTCTATAGTCATGATCAACCAATAGAAGAAAAATCTGAGGTTATGAAAAGTATAGAAGCCATGATTGAATCCCAAGAATAAAAGCTGAAAATGATGGACTTACAATTTCCACAACACTCCCAATCCAAGATCCTTACTCCATGTTCCAAGTCCTACAATAAGAAGAAGAACATATAGACTCAGATAGGACTATGAAAAACCTGATTCAGTCTTAAAATAATTTTTTTCCAATCTATCGATAGGCTAGAAGAATAAATGAGTCGTTATATCAACACAATGAAAGATAGGAATAAGGAAACTCTATCTAACACAAGTTTGACCATTCCCGATTGCCCTTTGATAGGAATGAAGATCTTGGTGTCTTGGAGACTTTGATCAAGACTCAATTTAATCACACAAATTTGAACTTGACTAATTCCAAACCTTAGACAAATTGGCAAGTTTTTCATTCAAGGAGATTGAACTTGAATGTGAATGTGACCCGATCTCCAACCTTTTGATTCAGTTTCCATCTTCAAATCTATATTGATTCTGGTACCATTACCCAATTTGGACTAATTTTCAGAGCCAATATTTATTCTCGTACCCATAGATCTAGAAATTAAATCACCACATTTAGATAGTCACATTCCATTGATGGGAAGAAGGTGAATTTTAATTCTTTGATTTGGACTCAATTCTTGAACCAAAACCTACTCTCAAACCCAAAGTTGATTTTCCTGAGTTAGTAATGGTTCCCGAACCTATCACTCTTGAATCCAAGTCAATTATTCTACTAAGTCACATTCTTTTGTTAGACATATGTATTGACCATAATGACTTAGTGATGATTTTTCAAGACTGGTCATGTAAAGGGAATAATTTTCATGATAGGATCTTTCATGATCCGATTTATATTGGTGATTGTAATTATATACATAGTAAAGAGGTCTATAAAGGTGGAATTCATGAACCACCACATTATCTTGATTTGCTAGCAACGCTTGACCCAATCCGGCCACCGCCAGAACCATCACCTTGAGATGATATTTTCCTTCCCTTTATTCTTTTTCATGCATTTATGCATTCATTCATTCATTGAGGACAATGCATGAGATAGGTGTGGGGAGGGTTCTAGCATTACATAGGTTTTCTTTTTATTTAAAATAAAAATTGACATTTACCTTCCTTTAAAAAAACTTTTTAAAAAGAGCAATATTTTGACATATTTTTTGTAAGAAATTAAGTCAATTTTAAGGAATAAGAGAATCATAATTAGGATTTCTTAAACTTAGTCAAAATAAGATTATTTGTTTGATTTTTAGAGTTAGAAAAAAAATTTGAAAAAGTAATTTAGTCTTGATTTTTACCTTGATGAAATATGCATGCTTTATACATTCACACACTTAGCGTTCAAAAACAAAGATTCTTATACCTGATATATATAAAAAAAGTAAACAATATATAATTATATTAAAATTCTTTGCTTAAGCTGGGTATTTGTGCCTCATAAAGCATGAGTATTCACACCTAAAAGTGATCCATATAATAAAATTCTTAGTTTTGTGGTCATGTTTGCTTGAGTCCTTAAGTCCTTGGGGTGTTTTCTCACCCGGTGCCCTAAGACCGTCCAACTTGAGAGTCACCGATTAAAAGCTCATTACATGGACAAATTAGTAACCTAATAGAACTAAAATAATAGTACCAAAAATTTAAATAAATTATAAATAAAATAAGGCATAAGAGTTAAAGTGAAAGAACCCTTAGTCAAAATTTCATAGTCACGAAGGTACATATGACTTAGGGTAAAGTAATGACTAGATGAGAAATATAGTTTGACTTCTTCCTTAATTGATATAAGTTTTTTGAATAGAGACTAAGTTTAGGAATGAAAACTCAATTTTCTTATAACTTATAAATTATTTGATCTCTTACAATAATACTTCAAATATTTTCTCTCCTTTTCAAAACTACTTTTCAAAATACTAACACTTTTATTTATCTTTCTTTATGAATTTTGTGAGTGTAATCTACTGAAAACCCTCACGAGATAAAACTCATCCTCTTGAGAAAACCTAGAGGTTAATGGCCTGTTGCACATGCTCAGTGCAATCAAACAACCTGCGAAATGGTCTAATAATTTTCTAGGGTTAGTTTTTATGTTTTGCTTAAGGGCGAGTATAAGATAAGTGTGGGGGTGTGATTGGTTACCTATATTGTATATATAATGTCACATTCCCATATTATTGTCTAAATTATCATGATTTAGTCTTATTTTTGTTTAATAAAATGTAGACCCATTACTAATAGAGGTGAAAAAGAAATGAGCCTAGAATCTCACTGTAATTCTGATTTAAATCTTAATTAAAGAGGAGACAAATATTCATGAGATAAGATGATTTAGCTGAAGATCAATGCATATCAAAGAGGATCACATCGAATAAAATGGTTAATTCAGATTTATATGGATCCAAATCGCTAGCTTGAGGAGCACCGAAGATCAGATCAGAACTAGAGATCAAACAGGGAATCTAGCTGGATGAAGGGGATAAAATCAAAGAGATACATCCGCTCCCTAGATGTGGTCAGATTGCCACATCCAAGCCAGGAAAACACGCCAAAGCCGTGCTTCCGCGGCTATTTCATGGAGATAAGGGAGCCTCACTCCTTCCCCTCTAGGTTTTTTGCCTAAAATATCAGAAAATTCACAGAAGAAAGGACGATCAAGTAAGAGTAGAAGTTAGGCCATTATGTAGTTTGTAACTTAGGTTATTTTTTTTCTTTTATGTAATTTTTGTTTTATTTATGTAACTGAGAGGAGAGAGAGTTTTCATGGAGGAATGAGAGCAAAACTTGTACTGAGGATGACACCGGTATAAGTAAGTCTATTATTTCATTGTTATTTGAATCAAATTGAAGTTTCTTTTCGTCTTTACTCATGTTTTTGTTTTCTTACCTCTTCTGTGTTTGTGAATCCAAATGACTCTGATAGCCTCGAAGTTGCCTTGCCCTTGCAAGTGCCATTGATGGCTCATGGTGATAGATAGCTATTCCTATGGTAGTGTAGCTTGCCCCTTCATTTCGTAGTACAAATCAGGAATGGGAAAGATTCTATTTGCCATACTTCACTCACCTTCAAACAAAGGTACATCATCAACACGGGTCAAAGGTAAGCACGCGCCGAAGAGGTAAGTAAGTATTTTTTAAGGGTTTAACTTTTTTCTTTTAATTTTTAGTTTAGATCACCAACATCACCAACATCACCATCTCTCAACTCTATTCATTATTTTTCACTTTTTTTGTACAAAATCATTTTCTATTTTTTTCACCTTCTCAATCTACCACTTTCTTAACAATTTAACATAACTTATTTAACTTTTTTTAAAGAACTGAAAGAAGAAATTTAACCATTTTTTGTAAACTAAAGAGAACTTACTAAAAGTTTTCATTGCTAGTCCCTCCTTGTGGATCATGACCCGCATAGCCACTCGCTATAGCGGTAGCATCGAGCACTTGCACTTCAGTTTCGTATTCCTAAAATTCAATATTTCTGTGTACAGGTTCCAACTCAATCAAGGGGAAATCTAGAGGTTTAAAAACTTATTGCACATGCTAAGTGCAATTGCGTAACCTGTGAAAGTGGTCCAATAATATTCTAGGTTTAGTTTTTTTTTTGCTCGAGGACGAGCAAAAATAAGTGTAGGGTATGTTTGGATACATATATTGCATAATTATTATTGCATTCCTACACTTATTCTGTAAATTCTTACAACATGGAAGAGGAGCATCTATCAATTCCCCCCTCGATGCCACTGCAAGCAGCTCATCTCAGCAGTGCTCTCTGATTGCCATTGTAGCATTCAGACGAGTAAATCTTTGGGTTTTAGCCAATTGTCAGCGGCTTTGAATTCAGCCAAAAGACGACAATCCCAAAAGAAGATCATTCATTCTCCAATGTCAAGTACTCAGAAGTGACTGCAAATATGGTAGGGCCAAGTTCCACACTAAGTAGTGCAAGGGGAGCAACTGGCTGTTAGCTCAGAGGAGTCAGACGCTGATCGTTCTCCAAATTTGAAGGATGTTCTTCT